>JAYEVJ010000265.1:0-81087 GCA_036346265.1 Melocanna baccifera | reverse complement strand
AATCTCGCCACGTGTCCCACACTTATCGGGAAGTGCGTGGTTGCGATCGATGCAACCGACAGCCCTGCTGCGTCAACCGTGTCACACCGTGTACCTCCCTATCGAGCGGCGCCTACAGCCGTAACGGCCCACCCACCACGTAATGCGGAGTTTGAGCAGGCGGAACTACGGATGAGCGATATGACGCAACTCCCGGCGGTACTCTATGGAGAGCGGAACTAGGACTTATAGCGGCGGTAGTACCACACTTTGAGTTTAAAGTTTTATATTCTATTATTTGCAATTGTGGTGGTTATCATCAATGATCAAAGGGAAGATTGAAAAATCTAGACACACCGTTATGAATTAATGGTATGTTTTGGTAATTAATAATAATCACATTATAGGACTAATATTTTCCATGAGTTGGATGAATAGGTTATGTTCCAAGATGATGAAGACTTTGGATGGCTTCATATATTGAAGATCATCAAGTAAAGATTTGGGATGGAAAATGGCTTCATGAGTTGAAGGCCATCAAAATGGGGATGCATCATGTGTTGATGCATATCAAGATATCCAAAAGGAGATTGTTGTGGTTACAGACCAAACAGAGAGAGAGGGTGTATGGTAGTGGAGCGTTAGGTGAGCAATGCCGTCTTGGGTTCTCCCCAGGGCTTGCATCATGTATATATACCTCATAGGGAGTATTTTTACAATCGTACCCTTACATCCGAGTATCCTTCCCAAGGCCAACTCTGTCATTGTACACGTTTACCTCGGGTTTATAACTTCCCTAACGAGCTAGTTTGGGCTTAAGTGAGGCCACCCCTACAGCAGAGCCTCTCATGGTGAAGGGCTTCTGGTAGGGAGCCATGTTGCCGAGCCCTTTGGCCCCCTCCGTCCCTGCGGCCTGTGATCTTGTGTGACGTTGGGCGGAGATGATTTAGCGCATGTGGTTCGTCGTGGCTCCGTGAACTCAGAGCCGGAGGGCCATAGGCGGAGTCATAGGTGAAACAAGTTGGGATGTCACACGCGCGTGAGCGACCGCGTCGGTTCGACTTCCGCCGGTTGCGCTTCTCCATACGTGCGCGACTGGGTCGCATCCACTGGTGACAGTTGGGTTTCCCTATGTGGGAGACGGCTATATATATACCAGAGGGCTATAGTGCCATTCCGGGCATGACTGAGATGATCTTGATCTCGTAAATATACCTTCTTTAGTTCATGAACATGCAGAAGAGTATCGCCATGTTGATGAACTGAAGGAGGTCTATTTTTGAGCGCAATATATGGCGATCGCCGGCCGCAGCGCACCCACAGGGGAAGTAGGCCATTGTGCCTCGACCGGTTGGGCTCTGCTTCGTGCCGAGTACGCGGTGTCGGGTTGGCCGCTGAGGTAGCACCGGAGGTTGGAGCCATCCCTTAGTCTTGCTGGGCGGGTGCGACGCGATTAGGCGTCGCGGGTGCAGCTGAGCGATCGCCACGACCACTATCACGCCCTTTCAGAGAGGGGGGGGCGTGGCGGAAGCTACGGTCGCGTCGTGTGTTGGACATCCGGTGACAGAAGCGCGTCTGCGCGTGATTTGACCATAGCGCCCCATTCTTTGGTGGCTTTGCGTCGATCGGCATGGACTCCGCCCGAATAAGTCGCTCATGGCGCTCGGTAGCGACCTAGCATCCACGGAAAGACGTTGGACACATTAGGATGCGAAAACGGTTCTTTTGTGCCAAGAGTGAAGAAATATGGTGTGCAGCAGGTGCCGGGGTTGCTCTGAGCCACCGAAGCGGGGAGCGTCTTCTGGCGTGCCGCGTCGGCGTGTGGGTGCGTGTTGAAGTGTCGGAGCCAACGGCGGACCCGATGTTGCCCTACGGAGGCGAAGGCCTCATCGAGGGCGGAGCTGAAGTTGTCCCGCAGAGGCGAAGGCCCTGTCGAAGGTGGAGCCAGAGTTGCCCTGCACCATTAGCGCGTCGTGCGCTGTTAGGCCCTTTTGCGCGACCATCATTTGACTGGGCTCGGCGCACGTGGGCAATTGTGCCACTTCAGCTTCGATCGTGGGGAGGCGAGCGGTTCGCCTCTCGCCGGTTACCCTTACCGGTGGTGTGGGGGTGCAGGGGTCTAAATACCCCCTACTGTGCATCACCTGCATTCTGCTCGCCTTACCTTCTAGCTTCTGGCCGCACGCCCTCAATCTCCTGCCTTCTTTGCTACCTCCGTCGTCGCATATCTCTTAGGAGGACGATGGCACACGACGAAGAGTGCGCTCGGCAGGAGGTAGAGTACACACTCGAGGGGCGCGACTCGACGTAGGCGGACAAATGGTGGGCGGCGACGAAGAGAGTAGAATGTCCATGCTCCCGTGTCCTGGGCTCAACGCTGGTGACGGAAGAGACGATTCGCGGCCTCTTGCGCGAAGGAAAGCTGTCGGACCGCTAGGAGGTGCGACTGCCCGCGGGCGACGAGACCGAACCGCACCCTGAGAAGTCAGAGGCGATCGTGTTCATCGCCTATTTCGAAGTCGGGTTGCGCATTCTAGCAACCTGACTTGTCGGGGACATCCTGCGGACTTTTGGACTTGAAGCGCACAGATAACACGAATCGATATCTGTCTTGCAGTATGCAGTGGCGTTCGCGTCGGGGCGTCTTGGTGACGCGTCGCGTTCGCCTTTCTCCACGACGCAGGGTGTGAGGCAGAGGATCGGGGAGATGTGACGTTTCCCAGCTTCGGCCGCGTCAGCTTTGTCCTGCGGTCACGGTGCGAGAAGATCTTCCCCACGAACTTGGCTTGGGCGGAGTGGGAGCCGAACTGGATGAGGTGGTGGTTCTACCACCGTGTGGCGAGCGATAGCGGCCTTGAGTGTTCAGGGCGATCGGTGACGTTCAACACCGTGCCTGGTGCGCCGATAGATGCTGAGGATCAGCGAATGGCACGGAGGCTTGTGGGGATCACCGCCCGCTTCAACATGCGTGACCTCACCGAGGAGTTCGTCATGTATGGCGTAGCACCACTTGCGTCCGAGTGGCATGTTACGCTCGGGAAGCTTCGTCGCGACAACGTCCGCCCGTCCGTGTCTTTACTGCCGAGACCCTTCGGTCCACGTAAGTTTTGGTGGACCTTGTTTCTCTGGGCCGTCCATCGGGCCCGTTGTTTGAAATCATGCCCCTTGCCGCTCACAGGTACTCTCCTGGGAGATGTGGAGCGTGCGGTGGACGCATTCCTTGGGCCGTATACAGCTAGGGAACACACCCTGCGCGCAGCTGCGACCGCGGAGGCGGGTCTGGGGCGGATGAACCGTGTCTGCGAAGCGTTGGGGATTTGAGTGCCAGAGCGCGCTGTTCCAGCCCCAAGCCCACCTCTCTGCGATTCCACAGAGAAGGGAGTACCGGTGAGTACGGGTTCCGACCTGGCGAAGCATGCCGACTCGGAGGTAGACGCGGATGCGGAGGGTAGTGGAGGGCCCTTGGGAATTGGCACGGAGGAAGAGTACAGTGTGGGCGATGCGGAGGGAGAAGCTCCTTCGCCATCGGCCGGTGTTGAGGCGGAGCCATCGCCCGTGGAAGATGCTGGGGTGGAGTCCTTACTGAGGTGGAGTCGTCGCCTTACGTCCCGAAGGCGAAGCGACCCCGCACACTATCGCCCCTTCGCTCGGCGAGGGGGTTCGCTGTAGCGAGCAAGGTCGGGGCCCTATTGGACCTCGACTCAGACACCAAGTCCCCCTGCTTTAGGTCCCTGCGGTCCCCACCGGGTCTACGGCTGCCGGGGGCAGGGGCCTGGTGGAGCTAAGCTCCGACACAGAGGCCCCCCGCTGGCTGGGTGGTCTGGCCGGGGGATGCCGATGTCCTTATGGTTCATGGCGGGGCTGGAGGTAAGCTTACATTGCTTGTTGTGATCCCGCCAAGTGTTCGTAGGGCTGATCACTATGTTCCCTTCAGCAACAAGCCTCCCCAAACGTGGGCGCCCCTCGGAGCACGAGGACGTTCGTTCGAAAGGGACATTCGGCGCCGCCGAAGCTATCACCGCGGATGACGCACGAAGCCTAGAGGACTTCGTCCCTCGACCGGAGGTGCTAGCGGCGTGGCAGGGGGTCACGGATAGCATGGCCACGAGCCTAGACCGCCAGGCACTACAGACCTGTGGGTCGGGACTCCTTGGGAGAGTGCTAGAGGTCTCCGAAATGAGGGTAAGTATCTGACCCTTAGCAGCGCACGGCCCTACGGAGGTATACTGACCACTTTATCGTGTAGACCCTCGCCCTTGGCCGGGCGCTGCAAGCGGCCCATGCCTGTGAGAGGGAGGCATTAAAGGACCGACTGCGTGTTGCCGAAGGAGCTCTTCGCACAGCAAAGGAGACGCACTCTTCGAAAGATGACCGCATTCGACGGCTGGAGGCGGAACGCGCGGGGGCCGTCTCATATGCCGAGGAGCTTGTGGCGGCGACTCGGCAAGCGGCAGTGGAGGAGCGGGACAGCCTGCTTTGGCAGATTGCTGTGCTAGAGGAAGAGAAGAGCCACCTCGCTGCGTCTCTGAGGGAGCGGGACCAGGCTCTGGGCGATGCCTCGACGGTGGCATGGGATGCTATGCTGGCCTTGGAGGGCATTCTTGAAAATCTTGTCGCCGAAGTGCCGCCCCGCTCATTCAGGCCCGAAGAGCTGTTGTAGACACTTCGGCGGATTGGGGAAGCTTCCAATCTTGCTCATGCCACCGCGACTTCCTTTGGCAACCATTGCTCCTATGTGACCGCATGCATGGCTTGCGCGCTTCTCCAGCACCGGGGTTGTCGTCATGTCGATGAATTGGGCGATCCGCAGCCGAAATACGGCGGGGCGGAGTGATGTCGATGCGATGCGCGCTATTCGTCAGCCGTCAGGCAGTTTTTCCTGGCGGATCACGGGAGTACATCGGGGAGGCCGCGGCGAAGGTAGAGCTGCAGCGGACCATGTACGGCGAGGGGAACCTTGGTGAATGCCTGGATGGAGTTCCCCGACGCGACGATGATGGCGCCAACGGCTCGAGGCAGGTGTGACCCCGGGGTTCTTGTATGTTGTGTGTGTTGTAACCTACGCACCCCATTCTATGAATGATGCGGAGATTGCTTCCCTTGCTTTGACCAATGTGCCATTGTGTTCCAAGCGGTTGCACGATAGGGATCGGCTACTTATTTCCAATGCCGTAACCCGACGCCATCTGTGGCGCTGGTAGCGGGCTGAGGACACGCTGTATTTCTGGGCGAATCAACCCTCGACGGGTGAGGCTTCGATCCAGGAGGCCGTCCGGGTGGAGCCGAACGAGTAGCATTCGCAGGTGGCCTGTAGTGTGCAATGTAATAGGTAATGTTACCGGTCGTGACCTTCGTAAGCACACGTGTGCCAACGCGGTAGAAAAGCCGAAACGCTCGCCCCCTACCTTCTTTGTGCACACCCGCATTGTAATTTTCTTGGGTAGTTTGTTGGCTAGTTGGAGTAGACGCGCGAGCGCTCCGCCCCTACCCCTCAAATTGGTAGTAGTGGAGCTGGCGTCTAGTCGAAGTAGACGCGCGAGCGCTCCGTCCCCTACCCCTTAAAGTGGTAGCGCGGAGCTGGCGCCTAGTCGAAGTAGACGCGCAAGCGCTCAGTCCCCTACTCCTCGAAGTGGTGGCTGCGGAGCTGGTGCCTAGTCAAAGTAGACGGCGAGCGCTCCGTCCCATACACCTCGAAGTGGTGGCAGCAGAGCTGGCGCCTAGTCGAAGAAGACGCGCGAGCGCTCCGTCCCCTACCCTCCGAAGTGGTGGTAGCGGAGCTGGCGCTTAGTCAAAGTAGACGCGCCGTCGCCGACCGCTTGACAGGGTAATGATGAAGTAGGGTCGGGAGATTACAGGAACCTATCTCCGTAGGTCCTGGCCTTTGCGGTCGATGCGGGACTTCACGGGCGGGACTGTTTCCCCGCATTTCTAGGTGTTGGCGGGACATCTGAGGCATTACAGCTGGGAGGCGGTGGGTGTACCGCCTGTCCGTTGCTTCGGGTGTCCCGCCAGGATAGGGGAACACATGAAGCGTAATTGGTGGAGCCCTGTAGCTGCAGCGAGGCGGTGCTGTTGCATCACATGCGCTTGCCATGACTGATGGGACGCTTGAGGCGCAATTGACGGGGAGTCGCTTCCGGGTCTCTTTAAAAGGGGGAGCGGCCGAGTGAAGCACCACTCGCCTCACCAATCATCCATGCCCCTGCAACTTCCCCTCTTGCACTCGCGGCCCCCCACTCTGCCCCAGCTTCCCCCGGTGCTTCTTGGTAGCGCGAGATAGTGACGAGACTCCGTGTGTGGGTGATGCCGCAGCCGGGCGAGTGTCTTGGTGATACGCGCGGTCACGGGCTCCTTCGCCCGGCTCGCCTAAGGGCCGCGGCTGGTGAGGGGTGGTGGGCAATTCACTTGTACTTCAGCGGGGAAGCGTCCAGCTTCGGGGGTAGACCTCCATTTGCCGCCAGCGAGGTTGCACCTCACACGAGGTGCCGCTTGCAAGTGCCTTACCTCCCCCCAGTTTCCTCCCCTAGCTCGAGATGCTCCTTGTGGGGGAGGCGGGTGGGGCCTTTTGCTTGTACTGCAACAGGGGGTGTAGCAGCTCCGGAGGCAGGCATCGACAAGCACTTTTGTGTCTTCGTCTCTTCTATAGAAGCACAGGCCGTTGAGCTCTTGCGCCGCCCCTCCTCCGCAGTATCACGGCCGGCCGTCCTGCACGGCATCACCGTCCAGCCCATCTTGTATGACGCTACTGTTGGGCTATGGCGCCAGGAGGAAGCTTCGACTGTCTCCGAACCGAGGGGGGCCGTAATAGGTGCCGGACCCGTGTATGCTGAATAGTTTGTACATGAGGCGCCTCGCGCCTGTACCCACGGCATTCCATCCATGTGGCGCACGCGGTTTGCGAGGAGCGCGGGGAGCCTCTGGTGCCCGTGTGGCGCTGTATTTATACTCTGGAGAGTGCGTGGGAATATCATCTACGTCTTATTTATACTCCGGAGAGTACACACAGTGATGACACCAACGCATGCGCGGGACATCCGTGTCTTGTTTAGACTCAGTAGAGTGCGCAGGGACAACATCTGCGTCTTGTTTGTACTCCGGAGAATACGTGTGACTATCAACCACGGCTTATTTAAGCTCCGGAGGGTACGCCAATGCACGCACGGGACATCCGCGTCTTGTTTAGACTCAGTAGAGTGCGTAGGGAAAACATCCATGTCTTATTTATACTCTGGAGAGTGCGCACGGAGGCGTCTTCCCGCTGCGTCTTTTTTATACTCCGTAGAGTGCGTGCGGAGGCGGACCTCGACGCTACGTCTTATTTATACTCCGTAGAGTGCGTGCGGAGGCGAACCTCGACGCTACGTCTTATTTATACTCCGTAAAGTGCGTGCGGAGGTGGACCTCGACACTACGTCTTATTTATACTCCGTAGAGTGCGTGCGGAGGCGGACCTCAACACTACATCTTATTTATACTCCGTAGAGTGCGTGCGGAGGTGGATCTCGACGCTACGTCTTATTTATACTCCATAGAGTGCGTGCGGAGGCGGACCTCGACGCTACATCTTATTTATACTCGAGTGTGTGGGAACATCAACCACAGCTTATCTATACTCCGGGGAGTACGCGTAGTGATTCACCTACGCGTGTGCGGGACATCTGCATCTTGTTTATACTCAGTAGAGTGCGCAGGGAAAACATCCGCATATTATTTATACTCCGGGGAGTGTGTGCGGAGGCAAGCCTCCACGCGTCTTTGTGGGGAACACGAATAGTCTCGCAAATGGTGAACTTTATTAAATTCTCGTTTGCACGGATAAGCAAGTACAAAAGGCCAGGGACTAACCACTGGACTCTCGTTGTCGTGGCGGCGAGGTAGGGAGCCTCTGCTGCTTGTGCTGCCGGAGCGCTTGTACTAGCACGCCTGGCCTAGAGCCTCCTTGGACTTCCGGGTGCAGGCTTCGGGTGCCATGCTCCATGTGCTGGTCGCCATAGACAGTGATGATATCCCGTGGGCCTGGGAGCTTCACGCATAGGAAGCCATGGTGTGGTACTGCCCCAAATGAATTGAGGGTTGGTATCCCTAAAATGGCATTGTAGGGGTACTAGATATCCACGACATTGAAGGTGGCGTCCCCGCTCGCCACGTTGTCGCCCGGCGAAGAGACCTGCGAGCATATTTGTGGCCTTCTCGGCGGCTCTGTACCACACCATCGCCCAAAGGCCACGATTGTGGTACAGGAGCGGGTGTCATGATTGCCGAAGTGTCATGATTCGCTCATCCTCAGCATCTATCGGTGCACCAGGCGTGGTGTTGAACATCATCGGCCGCCCTAAACACTCAAGGCCGCTACCGCTCGCCACACGGTGGTAGAACCACCGCCTCATCCAGTTCGGCTCCCACTCCGCCTGAGCCGAGTTCGCAGGAAAAATCTTCTCGCACCGCCACCGCAGGACGAAGTCGACACTGCTGAAGCTGGGAAACGTCCCGTCTCCCCGATCCTCTGCCTCGCACCGTGCGTCGTGGAGAAAGGCGAACAACGACACGGTCGTCCAGCACGCCTCCGTACGCAACGCCCAGCTGTACACGGCAAGACGAGATATCGCATTCGGCGTTATCTGTGCCAGCTCAAGTGCAAAAGTATGCAGGACGTCCCCGACAAGTCGGGCTGCTGGAATGCGCAACCCGACTTTGAAATAGGCGACGAACACGATCGCCTCCGACTTCTCAGGGTCCGACAGCTTCCCTTCGCGCAGGAGGCCGCGAATCGTCTCCTCCGTCACCAGCGTTGAGCCCAGGACACGGGAGCACGAACCTTCTACTCCTTCCATCGCCGCCCACCATTTGTTCGCCTGCGTGGAGTCGCGCCCCTCGAGTGTGTATTCCACCTTGAGTGGCGCGCGCCCTCTGTTGTGTGCCATCGTCCTCCTAAGAGATATGCGATAACGGAGGAAGGAAAGAGGACAGGAGATTGAGGGCGTGCGGCCAGAAGCTGGAAGGTGAGGCGAGCAGAATGCAGGTGGTGCATAGCAGGGGGTATTTAAGACCCCTGCACACCCTACGCCACCGGTAAGGGTAACCGGCAGGAGACGAACCGCTCGCCTCCCCACGATCGAATCGAATCGCACAATGCCCGTGCGCTGAGGCCCGGCCAAGCGGCGGTCGCGCAAAGGGGGCGACGCGACGACGCGCCAATAGCGCTCCGCCACGTGTCTACTCAGGAATCTGCGCAGGACGACTCCAGCTCCACCTTCGACGGGACCTTCGCCTCTGCGGAACAACTCTGGCTCCGCCCTCGACGAGGCCTTCACCTCCGCAGGGCAACCCCGGGTCCGCCTTTGGCTTCGACACTTTGGCACATACCCGCGCGCCGGCGCGGCACGCCAGAAGACGCCCCCCGCTTCGGTGGCCCGGAGCAACCCCGGCACCTACTGCACGCCCTATTTCTTCACTGTTGGCACAAGGAATCGTTTTTGCATCCTAATGTGTCCAACGTCTTTCCGTGGATGCTAGGTCGCAGAGAGCGCTCGCGGAGCAGCCCACTCAGCGGGAGTCCGCGCCGATCGACGCAAAGCCAGCCAGTGATGGGGGGCGTCGTGGTCAAAGCAAGCACAGGGCGCACCGGTCAGCTGAATGGTCATGCGACAGGTGCGCTAATCGCGTCGAGCCCGCTCAGCGACGTCCCGATGCCGCGCCCGAAGCACGGCATACCTTCGGCTCAGCAAGACGACTCCGCCACTACTCGGGGACACTGTGAGGAATGGCTCCAACCTCGAGCGCTACCTCAGCGGCCAACCCGACGCCGCGTACTCGGACGAAGCAGAGCTCAACCGATCGAGGCACAACGGCCTACTTCCCCCGCGGGTGCGCTGTGGCCGGTGGTCGCCATATATTGCGCTCAAAAATAGACCTCCTTCAATTCATCAACATGGCGATACTCTTCCGCATGTTCATGAACTGAAGAAGGCATATTTTCGAGAT
Source organism: Melocanna baccifera (assembly GCA_036346265.1). Classification (NCBI taxonomy): domain Eukaryota; kingdom Viridiplantae; phylum Streptophyta; class Magnoliopsida; order Poales; family Poaceae; genus Melocanna; species Melocanna baccifera. The sequence goes on along the minus strand of JAYEVJ010000265.1, from coordinate 71,127 downwards.
CAAGATCATCTCAGCCACGACCGGAATGGCACTACAGCCCTCCTGGTATATATATAGCTACCTCCCGCATGGGGAAACCTAACCGCCGCCAGTGGATGCGACGCGGTCGCTCACGCACGGAGAAGCCCAACTGGCGGAAGTCGAACCGACGCGGTCGCTCACGTGCATGCGACGTCCCAACTTGCTGCACCTGCGTGCCTCGCTTGCATCGACGAGGTCTCCGCCTCCGCAGGGCAACTGCGACTTCGCCTATGGCCCCCCGGCTCCAAGTTTGCGGAGCCACGACGAGCAGCACGCGCCAAATCATCTCTGCCCAATGTCACATAAGATCACAGGCCGCAGGGACGGAGGGGGCCAAAGGGCTCGGCAACATGGCTTCGGCCTGTGAAGCCCTTCACCATGAGAGGCTCCTGTTGTAGGGGTGGCCCCCACCTAAACCCAGTTAGCCTGTTAGAAAGTTATAAACCCGAGGTAAATATATACAATGACATAGTTGACCTTGGGAAGGATACTCGGATGTAAGGGTACTATTGTAAAGACACTCCCTCGATATATATATATATATATATATATATATATATATATATATATATATATATATATATATATATATATATATATATATATATATATATACGTAATGCAAGCCACAGGGAGGACCAGAGACGGCATTGCTCACCTAACTCTTCACTACCATACACCATCTCTCTCTGTTTGGTCCGTAACCACAACAGTATTAATTTGTTACAAATGATTTGCTGAGTACCAATATACTCACGGCTTTATGCCCATGTTGCTCAGTTGAAGAGGAGGAATATTACCAGCAGGAGGTACCAGAAGGAGAGTATTTCAGCGACTTCATGGATTAGGACTTCGCTCCCCAATCGATTGCCTGTGGGCATGTCGAATGGCTACTACGTTTCTTTTGCTTCTTTCCACTGCTAGACTTTAAACCCTTCGGGCTAGTGATATTGTAAGTTTAGCCGTAAGATCGTACTTTGGATATTTATCGATATTTGAGTTTTGTCTTTATTATTAGCGTGTATATGGTTGTTATGTCATCTATGTTTGACTGTGTGCACTAGCGTGATCCTGGACTAGTGTGGTATGCACAGAGAGTCCGAATTTACATATTCGGGTCTCGACAAAAAATCGTCTGTGGTACTTGCACATCACAGACGGTTCTATCTGCCAACTGTATGTGATGGGAAAGTACCATAGACAGTTTTTGGTTCGAGCCGTCTATAATAGTTTTCTTCATAGATGGTTCTAGTTACAAACCATCTATGTTATATTTATCACAGACGGCTTACAAACTGTTTATGATAACCTCCAATTATCACTGATACATAAATTCAAACGGTTTAGAAAACCGTTTGTGATGACAATTCCGAACCGTCTGTGGTGACCCTTTTTATTGTAGTGCTTACCTCTTTAGTTGTGACTGTCAGTTTAATTAGGAGATGACAATGCACCCGAGCTACTCCACCTATAGCAATTACTCACTCTCAATATAGGCCATAGCAATACAAGGCAACAAATAAATGACAACACTTCTAAACGCTTCCCAAATCCATCATTCTCCTCCGTTACCGGATAGTCAACCCTACTATCCCGGTACTAAAAATATCATAACTTTCCCCTCATAAGTCCTATCATAGCAAATCTTAGCATTTTGAAACCTACATAGCTTTTCCCACAATTTCTTAGTTGGCTACATGTCCAGATTAAATAATCTAATCCCCCGTTCATAACCCAAAAGGCAGGTTAGTCATCTTTCGGACAATAGAATTATTATTTTCATAACTATATTAATCTACACATGCAAACAAACCTATTGAACTATGATATTTTCAAAAACTACAGGAAATTGCTACTACTTTATAGTTATTTCTACAATTTAATTCTGCCATTAAATTAGTTAAATTAAAGATTTCCCACAACTGCATCCAGTAGCAACTCGGAACAGGACAACAGCCTCCCAAAATTCATTACTTCTATTCTACTTATCTAAAAATTGTGTTCTTGGCTTTTTTGGAAACCTTATGAAAGTACTTACAATTTTCATGCAGACTAAATATCCAAATTCGTCCAGATACTTTTTTAATCGACATATTATTATGTGCTGCCAAAACACAACAAATTTATCAAACAATAGGCTTACAAAATTCATAACTCAAAATCTATCTATCGAACGACATGAATAAAAATTCTATAGAAAGCTATTAAAATCCTCTACAACTTTTCAGTCGATGAAATTCCCAAAGTACACCCAGATCATACTCGAAATATAGTGCAACGATACAATAGATTAAACCGATCTACTATTCGAGCCCTCTAATGAATACTTGCTATCTCCCTTTCTAATCTCAATTCCTAATCTGTATGTAAATTAAACAACAGAGAGGAAAACTAGATCGTTACCTAAGTGATGAATGCCAAAACCACCATCTCTCTCACTTTTCCCTGCTCTTCTCCCCCAAATATTTCCCCCTCTTTCTTTCTGTGTTGCGCTTCTTTTCCCCGGATGATCTCTAATTTCCCCACTACTTCCCCCTATTTTCCCTTGGCACTAAGCACATACTATCTCAGGACAGCAGTCGGCCGCAAAGCAACCGAAGGCGCACTAGTGCGTGAACATGCACAGGCACTGTCGGCGCAGCATGCAGGCAACCATCGCTGAAGAGGCAGCTTGCGGTCAGCTGGCCGCACCGTGGACTCACGCGGCAGGTGGCAACACGACAGTGCCCTAGCAAAGGAGTGAGTGGGAAACAATGAGCGGCGTGCGGGCGAAGAAGTGCGGAGATGGGGCGCTAGCGATTGGAGAACGGTCGTACGGTCGGCTTCAACACGGGCAGCATGAAGCCCTGTGACGCGAGACGTCCGCCCCTGGTGCTGGCAACGGCCCCTCAAAAAAACAATGCGGCTAGTGTTTTTAATTTTTCGTTTTGGGCTTATCTCTCCCCTACGATCCTTTTAATCTTAGCACGAGATTTTATTCTGATTCTAACTCTCCGTGCGACTCGTTCTAGGAAACTAATCTCTCCTCCCATTTTCATATATCCCTTTTCCTCTATTTGCGCATAGGCCCTTAAGAGGGTTATTTTTGGAATATTATATTCTACTCCTTAATAGAATTAGACCTGAATTGTACATCTCATAATTCTGCTTACAACTTTAACCTTCCAACTTATACCCATGATAAATACTCGGAACGCACGAACACTCCGACTCCAAGTAGAAAGCTTGAAGAGCACAACACACCTTAAGACCCTACAGTGCTTTTGTGTGTATATGAATGCAACACATCCTTCGATTCCTCCATGCCTCATGCAAAGAATCACACACTCCTCCTTGATAAGGAAACCCACTTCTAAAATCACTCCGTTTCAGAACAAACCATTCTTAGAAGAGAATAACCTGAGACAAAGCGAGATTACTACAACTTGCAACGAGCAACTCCTTGACAAGAAGAGCAAATAAATCACTCATTGAACCCACTACCTTCCAAAAAGAACATGCTCTGAAAATGAAGGACTCACAATGAAAACCCTCAACTTCCAATTAAACAAGTGCAAAATAAAAACCACATAAGCTAAAAGCGAACCCACTTAAATCCTCAAATTAACAGCTTCCTCTCTTTCTTACAAGGAAATGGCCACAGATTCCAATATAAAACCAACTCACTTCACAAATAAACATCCGATATGAACACATGAATAAGTCAAGAACCAGATGGGTAGCTCACTGCTCCAGCAAAACACACTCCACTCAACTTTTAGGAATAAAAAAACTAGTCTTAAACCATGGGATTCTAAATCCTAATAAGCCACACTAACTCAGTTATCTTAATTTGGCAACCTTCAGGGTATACAGAATCCTAAAGCAACATCCACACCAATCTAGATAGGCTCTACTAATCCACAAAATTCTCTAATGAAATCCTCTACCAAAGAAATATCCCTTCAGATAACTCCAAGCAATCTTAAACATAGATTTCACATTGAATCATATCACCTCAATTCTTTCATGATAATCACCTTAAAGATCCTAGTGCACACACACACCTCACATCCAAATGAATCTGACCAACGATCATCATAATTCCCAGAGTGAATTTTGTTTTGCTACTTTCACAAAGAAACATGGTCAATTATAGTTCTAGACTAAAGCACAAAATCCAATTCCATTTGACTTTATCTATAGATTAAGACAGACTCCCATTGAGGTTCTAACCATTAATAATATAGAAATTCAAAGCCTTGTAAACCACAAAAGCAATCTCCCATTACTCTTAGTAACTTCAACCTCAATGACTCCTACCATAAAATTTCGATATATTTGGTATGGAAATCCTCAAATCTATTGAATAAAATTCCAGCAATCCAAATATACACAATCATTCATACACCAATAGCTAAATACAATCTCCACCAACTAAATTTTAGAAAGATTCTAATTCCAAGAGAGATATTCACTAAAAATCAAACCATACCATATAATAATCCAATAATCCTCCTCATTCGAGTAACTATCACATCGGTTAAATTACTTCATTAATTTTAGATTCATTAAACCAGACCATCTAATTTTGCCGACAAAATCCAGCGATTTTACACTATCACAACCTTCCACTTGATTGATCAAAATTCTGAACTTTTGATAACCCTAAATAATCTACAATATATACCAACATACCCTTATTTGTTGTCCACTAAGGATTCTTCTAGTAGCTACAAGGTGATCAGTTTGCCCCAAAGATAAATATTGCATGAAGTCAATTTCTCTCCAAGATTTATAGTATAAAGACAAATCATCCTCCTATGCACTCCAAATGACTTGGCACCCAATGACTTATAAGATCGTGTTCTTGATTACTACTTGTCAATTGCCATTATAAACCCTAAGGGACTTTCATAATATGAATTAGCTATTACCTTCATAAAGAAGAGAAAATAAGAGGCAATAAGAACAAATTCAAAATACCAAAAAATAATAACAACTTGCAGCAAGCAAAACCCCACGGAAAAATAAATTAAATAGCAAGGCACTTTTTTAAGGTGAAATTTCGTAAACCTCTAATAAACCATGAGAAATCTCAACACTTCATCAAAATTATTCTTGATGCAAAAATAAAATACAATTTCCTCATAATTCGTGAACTCTGAAAGCCCATACGCATGGAAACTCCAAAATATTTCATTTAAATGACACCACAAAAGACGACCAAAATCTCTTCCTTCTAAAAGAATCACCACTATCCCCAGTATACCTTTAGCGAACAAGCCTAATATCATCGATTTACTAAAACTCTTAACAAAAATCATCGAAATCCACTACTTCATCATAAAACTCTCCAAGACTCTCTAAATTGCTTCATACTACTTTATCACCTCATTGTCGAATTGAGAATGACCCAAACTTTGCAACCTTTCTTCAATAACCACCTTATTCTAGAAGATATCTACAGCTCAAATCAAAATGTCCTACCAATGTTCTTTTATGAATCATCATCTATCCTCTAATAATTCCACAAGCACATAAACATATGTCACTTATTAAAATCTAGCAACTTGACTCTTTAGTGGTTCTCAACACCAAATTCTAGCACCCAAGAATTTACACTACAATGATTTATATTAACAATTTTGACAGGAGATTTATGTCAACAATTGACTTTCTCGTGAAATCTAATTGCTATCCTATTACTATTTGCAATCACATGGACATGTGCGCCCACAATTTAGCCTTTTCACCCTGCGTAATCCTACTAAAACTTCAATAATCAAAATCTTATATCCATCAAAGTCTCCCATGACTACAACAAATTTTGCCTAATCGCTCTGGCTCGAATAACCTATCCAAACCCATCCCATAAGAATTTTAGATCAACCAAAATTCAATTCCTGAATCCATTCATACACAATGCCAATAATTAACCATGTTAGAAAATGAATCTAGTAATTTAATATGATCGCCAGTATCTATAGTACGAGTACATCTAAAAGTAATATCCACCAAAATAATAATTCAACATCTTCTTAACTTATCCATACCAAATAATTAGATTAATCCATTGAGACCCAAATAATCCAATTTATCCCACAAAATTTGGCAAATTAAATAATATTAATGATAATCCATCAATACTTCATACTTCTTTATATTCCACTAATTTCTATTAAGAAAGAGCATACTCTTAATCACTACTCACCATGTAACTGCTCCAATGCACCATCAAATTATATATATATATATATATATATATATATATATATATATATATATATATATATATATATATATATATATATATATATATATATATATATATATATATATCCCAAGGGATGGGAATTCACTCTGCAGAAAAGATCATCACAAACGATTTCATGGGATGTCTGAGTTTATAGGTGAGTAATGATATGTGGTTGTCATACCTGAGGCCCAGCCCGGCCCGGCCCACGCAGTGGCTATATAAGAGAGAGACGGGTGGAGGGAGGAGGCAAAACTCGATTTGCTCTTCCCCTCCCCCGAGCTATCGTGGCTTTTGCGCTCCCAGCGGCTACGTCTCCCCGCGTGCGCCTTCGCTCCGTGCTTGCCGCCATCGCCGGCGCTGCTGCTCCGGCCACGCCTCGCCGCCCTTGTCACCACTGCCCAGTTGCCCTTGCCGAGCGCCACCCCAGCCCTCATGCATGCCTTATCTCCCTTTACCAGCTGCTCACTGCTGCTCCCCTGCTCCGCCCAGTCGCCTGTCGTGCAAGGGGACAAGGGGGAGAGCTGAGGGGGGTTAGCCGCGAGGAAAGAGGAAGGGGGAGGGAAAGGAGGAGCCGGCGTGGGGGAAGGAGAGCAGGGGGAGCCCGTGGCGTGAGAGAGGAGGGGGGAAAGAGAGGCCGGCAGTGTGAGGAAGAGGAAGTGGAGGAGGCGGCGGCCGATTGGAGGAGAAATAAGGGAGACGGTTGTTTGGGCGTGAGGAAAAAGAGAGAAAGAAGGAAAAGGGAGGAGGGGGAGAAGAAAGAGAGAAGAGGAGTGGCCGCGTGGTAAAAAGAGAAAAGGAGGAAGGAAAGAAAAAAAGAGAGGAAAGAAAAGAAAGAAGAAAAAGGAACAGGGAGAGAGGAAAAAAGAAAAGAAAAGAAAAGCCTGATCCGACGCCAGATCCGTGAGATCTGGCTAGAGAGTGACAGATCGTGCTCCGATCCGGTCATTGGGGTTAGGGTGACAGTTCGAAACCCTTTTCCATTTATTTATCGACTCTCGCATAAATATGTCGATTATTGGAATTGACTCGGGTAGCCGTTAGAACATTGTCTATTAATATGGATGCTTAGACAGTGAAATCAGTACTGCCACTGTTGATCTGGTAGATCCGTGGCGGGGATGGAAAGAGATAGAAAGGTGTTGCTGCTAACGAGTGCCGGAGTAGTGGTAGCATCCGGTAATAGTTAGTAGTAGAAATTGGGCTGTTGGTGCATAGCCGAATAAATTAATGCCGATTAAACACCGGGACAACGGGAAGGTATCTGGTGAGAGAGAGATCAGTTATACTGGACTTATGCGTAAGCGTGATGTTATTTGCTCGTATGTGTATGTACTGTGTAGCAATGAATTGAAATGATTACTGCTTATTCAGGTGGTGGTTCGAGCTCAGTGCCATTCGCGCATCACCCGCCAGGTTGACAAGCAAGTGCATGGTAGAACAGTACAGTGTGGTTAATGATTGCTATTCGTGTTTTCATACCGTGATTTACACTGTTTATGTGAAGTGTATATTTATGTGCTAATCATACCGTGATGAGTGCTGCTTATAATTTAAATGCCAAAAGAGGAAACAGGTTGCATTATGCATTACACTCATTCACAGAGGAACAGGGCTTACTTCGGTAGGAACTCCACGGGAGTGGAGATTGGATTCCCGTATAAAAGAGGACGGGGATTGAGTGGTCCATCGACGGGTGGACGCTCCGCTATACCGGTATTAGCTACAGTACTGATCATCGCATTGCATTGTATGAAAGTGAAACAAATGCGACAGACAGTAATACCGTTACAGAAATTTGAATTACAACTTACCGCCTACCGTAGATTGGCTTTACAGATTACAGTAGATTAGCTTCACCGTTTATAGCAGATTGATTTACAATTTACATCAGATTTGATTTACAACTTACAGCTGTAGTTGACATGATTTACATCTTACAGTCATAGAATTGGTTGATATGGATTGATGTACTGCTTTATCGTGTGCTTGCTGAGTCTTCGGACTCACCCTTATTTTGTTATTTTTTTAGGGTGATCCAGAATGATGGCATGCATGGAATAGGAGTAGTTCCTTTTGCACTGCACATATGAGATAACTGCTTAGTCACGTACTGAGCATTACGATTAATCTTTTGTTAAGAAGTTTATGCAAAAACTCTTTAGTTACAGTATATTTCAGGAGAACGGGTTCTCCTGTTAGTACAGTTCTTGTGCGTTAACTCTGTTTATGATGCGCCTATGTGAGACAGTAAAAGTGTAGTGGTAGCATCTTTGGCCCTGTGGAGAGTCGGAGTGTCACAGTGGTCATCACAAATAGCTTTCAAACTATTTGTAATAAGTAATAACATAGATGATTTTTTATTAGTCGTCTGTGATGTGTCGATATCATAGACAGTTATTTTTAAAAACTGTCTGTGATACGTACGTAACACAGGTGGTTATTTTTCCCTTTGAAGCCCAAGTGTGATATGAGATCTGACTATATATGTTAGTGTTACTATGAAATATATATGTATTTCTTCCAGTGCATGAAGAAGATACGAAAAACCAAGATGGTGATTAGTAATAGTAACATGTGGTTCCTTAGTTGAGGTTGGTCAAATTTTGTCCATGACAACCGTCTATGAGTTGGTGATATCTAAAGTAGAAAGAGTAATTTACATAGCACACATCAAGTATATCTTACAGAATAAAGAGTGAATTAATATAGACCATGAAGCTAAAGTGTTGCGAAATAATTGCTTTGTGAAACAAATACATCATACTTAATTACTAAGAAAGCCATAGCAAATTAATAAGTATTCAACAATGCAGCAATACACCTTCAAAGGAGCCCTTTTGTGGATATATTCTTACCTTGGGGGCAAGGAACATGGTAGATTTTTATTGAAAATAGATAGTTATAGATGAAATTGAAGTTCTAGGTGCACTACAGATTAGAACCATCATAAGTGTGCTAGTAGTATTAATTTAACTCATGAATCATTTAGTATGAGATATGAAATTGTTATGGTTGTAAAATTGTGAACCTCGGCGGGTGGGAGGCCATCGGGCGGGTGGGTGATGGCATAACTCATTTTTTCTCCATTCCTCAGATGATAGCGGCATAGCTAAAGAAAATCAAGTGCAACTTTATTTAATTATAATTGTGCAAGTTATTGACTTGTGATCTATATATAACTAATAGCTTTCTATGATGTAGATAACAAATGCAATATATATATTGTACATTGATGTGAATATGAGTACTATCAAATTCAATGATTATCATATAATTGCTTTTATTTCTATTTGGACCAAAGAGAACTAAAATATGACTTATCTTTTATTTAGGGAATTGATGCTTAAGAGCATTAGCAATTCATCTTCAGGATATTGACATCAAAAGGGCATAATTAAAACTTAATCCTAGGCATTCATGCTCAGGATATGTAATTATGATGATACATTGTTCATTTCCATATCATAAAATAGGAAAGAAGAATGTTACATACGGTGTGCTCGGGAAGGAGATGCGCCGGGGAGGAGGCGGTGTGCTTGGGGAGGAGGCGCATCAGGGAGGAGGCGGCATGCTCGGGGAGGAGGTGGTGCCTCGTGCTCAGGGGAGAGTTAGAGAATATTAAGCATTTGAGTGGGGGCACGGGTAAACCCTAGAGTCCGAATATAAATAGGTTAAACATATCACAGACAATTCTAAATTAGAACCGTCTGTGATAATACACATTATAGATGGTTCCAAATTAGAATTGTCTACGATAAATATACTTTAGAACCGTCTGTGATAATACACATCATAGACGGTTCTAAATTAGAACCGTCTATGATAAATACACACCACAGATGGTTCTAAATACATTCCCACATAGATAAATGCAGATTCACATAAACGACACATTCTCATATGCATAAATGTAAATTCACGTATATATGATATATTATCATATACATAAATGCAAATTCAATGATGCCTCAGAAGTAAATATGTATTACTTAATTGTTTTTTACTGGTCAGTAATGCCATGATGTCATTATACTGAGACTGTTTATATATATATATATATATATATATATTCTTACAAATATTGAAAAAGTAGAAACCTAGGCCAGTTGCTTCTTATAAAGATCAAAGTTTTTCTAGTGGTGGAGGTAGCATGTTATCTCCATCTTTAAAACTTTGTAGGTGACGTCGTTGGTATCGGATGGTTTGGGATCATTAGTGAACGAAACCCAAAATGTGTCCACCCACTAACGCGCTCGTTTGAGTGTCTTCCAAAGACTCTCCGATTGATGAATCAAGTCAAATTGAGCCCATAGGCTCTCATCCCTTGATTGAGGGATCTTAGTAAGGTTGACTCGGTCCCTGTCACCTCGACTAAGCAGTCCAAATGACGGCAAGCCTCTTGGAGACATGCAGTATCATTGTGGAGGACTACATCAATGGTAAGGTTAGCTCGCCAAAAGTGGAAGGCCAACCGGAAGATGTGGCAGAAGAGGATGTCAAGACGGTGGAAGGTAACCATCACCTACTCCGACAAATCCTCAGACATAGGAGAGAGGACACTGTGCCCTAGCATCTGCCAGTGTACCGCCAGCGAGGTGCTCGTACAAGATAACTAGGTAGGCTATCAATGCTAATGACAAGAAAGAGGCCGGAGCCATTTGTTTGTGCTTGAGAGTAGATGTGCATGGCGGATGATCATTTTTATTAAACAAGGAGTAAATTCGGTGCGTGAGATGAAGAGACGCATCGGGGAGATGAAGTACTATTCATGTATATAAGAGATACATATTATAGATACTTCCAACCATAAATCATCTATGATATGTTATTATCATAGACTGTTCTTATTAATAACCGTCTGTGGTAATATCACATACGATTCTAATTAAAAATTGTCTATGACGTCTGCAATTATCATAGATGATTCTTGTTAATAACCGTCTATAAAATATCATAGATGGTTATTAATAAGAACTATCTGTGATAATTGCGTATCATATACAGTTATAGCCAGCGTTAGTAATATAGACGCTCATACTTGTAAAACCGTCTGTGATAATTATAATACAGATGGTTCCCTATGAACCATCTATGATAAGGCATGCAGTATAGTTTGTTTTATAGTAGTGATTAAAATCAACTATACACTATGTAATATTCTAAAAATATCTCTCTTGAGGACCTATGCGAAAAAAAGGATATGTGATAATGGGATATTTGGAATTTTGGATAGAAGTTTGTTTCCTGAAACAATTGTATAGAGAGTTAGAGATCGAATCGATTGATGGGGTATTTGGAATAGCAATGGCTTTTGGCTTTTGGCTGAAATTTTACTGTAACTGAATTGGCTTATTAGGCATAATTAAATTTAAAAAATATAAGCGATATGTTTGTCTATCATGTACAATGCAAAGAAATACAGAAAAAAAAACACAAAAATACCAAAAACAAAAAAAAAACAAATTTGCTATAATAAAAAAAAAACATCACCCACCGCGGAAGCCGGAAGCTGCCGGGTAACTGAGCAGGACCTAAGTGCTAAGATAAAAGGGATGGTGGGAAACAGATAAGACTAGAATCAGAAATTTAAAACCCCAACCACATTGTTCTTTTTTTCGGGCATCCTCGCCGGCACCGGTGCAGCCGTCGCTTTCCCTCACGTCGGTCGAGGGCATCTCGCACCGATCGCTGACCATCGCTTGCTGATTCACCAGCGCGCTGCTCACTTTTTTGCCTGGCCATGCAGTTGGCACTGCGTCGTGACGTCGGCCCAAGGGCCAGCGCCTGCCGCATCGAGTCGGCCGCCTTCCCATCGTTCGATGCTAGGTGCCGGAATTCCCACGTGCTAGCGCCGTCGCTTTTAAACCTCTGCCATGTCGAGTCGACCGCCTGCCATCGCCTGTCTGCTGCTACCGACCGAAGCATGCTTTGCCAACAAGTCTGCTGATGTGCTGCTAGTGCGCGTGCGCGTGGGGTTCCTCTGCTGCCGAAGCATTGCATGTTGCACCGTGCACACGTCTGCTGTATGGCCGACTAGTTGATGTTGCATGTCTTCATGCGCACATCCTGATTGTTGTATGTTGATTAGAAGTTGGTTTGCATGGCTGCATGTAGACTTGCAGGGGGCTGCCGTGACCTGAGTGCGGCAACGTGCGGCCATGACTGGTTTGCATTGGCATTGGAGTAGCAGCGGGAAAAAGAATAGGAGGGAGGTGGCGGAAACGAGGAAGAGATCGTGGATTTGCCGTTCTTGGGTAATGATCTGGTTATTCCTTTATGTTTTTTTAGTTTAGAAAGAGAGGTAGCCAGCGCTCATCAGGGGGATAGAATAGTAGATCAGTTTAATATGTGGTAATTTTCTATTACTGTTTCGAGTGCTGTATGGGTATAATTTGGGTTACAGTTTTGACTCGATGCAAATATAGAGTTGCCTCCATTCTGAATCTTGCTTTTCAATCATCTAGGCTATGCTGTTACTAATGGAATATATGCTAATTTCATATCTCCAAATGTGTCATGCAACCATGATGAATTTCTGCTCACCGGTATAAATTAATGTGGAGCCCCCTTGTAGAGATATCAATATCCTTGGCCCAGTGAATCCCAATCACATTCCAACATTGCAAGCTAAAGGGGCACTCAAAGAAGAGGTGGCGTAGTGTCTCGTCCTACTGACAGTCATAGAGCACATAGGATATGTTACCGTCAGTGTTGAAGTTTTCCCTCCTTAGTATGTCTTTTGTGTTGAGTCTATCCATCATGAGGTGCAATGCATAAACCTTGAGTTTCATCATACATTTGCTCTTCCAAATGAGGGAGAAAGCTGACGATGTGCCGTTGGCTGAACTGATGAGCATACCATTTTGCGAGTACAAAGAGTTTTCCCAGATGTATGTCCACTGATCAGATACATGTTGCCTGATCATGACTCCATTTGTAAAATTCAACAATTGGATATATTCTTAGTTGCATGTAATTCTTGACTGAGATGCCCTGATCGCTGGCATACAAGTATTGTCTTGGATATTTTACTGAGATGACTTGATCGCTGGCATACAAGTATTGTCTTGGATATTTTTTACAAAGTAAGTTTCCGTCCCAACAGTCCTTCCAGAATAGGATGTTTTGCCCATCACCAAGCATCCACATTGTAATACCATGAAACTATGTGATGCTTTTCATGACATCCATCCACCAAAAAGAGCCATAGGCATTTAACACATGAGGAACCACATTGTGTAGTATTGGCGGGATTGGATGCTTGAGCAGTTCTCTTCTAGCCACCTCATTGATTATTGACTGTAGAAGGTCAACTCCTAGCACAAACAAGAGCGGTGAGAGGGGGTCACCATGCCTTACTCCCCTTTTGCACCGGAAGGAATTTCTAGGTACCCCATTTAGCAGAACAGAGGAATGGCTTGAGGAGAGGATGCAAGCTATCCAAGAGATCCACTTCTCCAAGAAACCTTTTGCACGCATTACTACCAAGATGGCCGCGTGCTCCATTGTGTCGTATGCCTTTTCAAAGTCTAGTTTGAGTACGAAGATTTCCTTTTTGCACTGTTGACATTGATGGATATATTCAAAGGTCCAAGCAAGGCAGTCCTGGATTGTCCTGGTTTGTATGAATCCATATTGATTTATGTGGACTAGGCTAACAATTACCCTCTATAATCTACTTGCTAGGAACTTTTTTAGGAGCTTTAGGACTGAATTCAGTAGAGAAATCAGCCTGTAATCATTCACTATCTCAGGGCTTAGCTTCTTGGGGACTAGAGTGATGGATGATCCATTGATGCTTGTAATGTTAACTGTATCATTGAACAATTCCTAACTCATTGCATAGAAATAATGCATAATTATATTTCAGCATTTGCGAATGAACAGGCCATTAAACTCATATGGTCCTAGGGCTTGGTCCCGTGGTAGCATATTAACCATGCCGTCCACCTCTTTTTGAGAACAATCAGTAGCTAGATCTTGTAGATTGATGCGCATCAGCCCGTGAGAGCCAATGCACCAACTGGCCTAATCTCACAGCGTAGGATCAAGAACGATACTTTGGGGAATTTGTAACCCAACGACGAGGAAACCAACCATAGCCAGCTTTCCGAGACAATCGCTAGTCCACAAATCTGAATACTAACTCACACAAGTACGCACGACAACGTAGGAGCACAAGCTAGGTGTGATCTGTGAGGAATCACAAGAACATGGGAAACAAGAATACTCTCATTGTTCTTAATAGATCAATTTGAAAAGTAGTAAAAAAACAAAAACTCCCTCCTCCCCTGGGACGCAGCCCACATATAGCATGTCACTACAATCCTCCAGAATAGATGGCAACCAAATAAAATAAAAAAAACATGCAGTTGAATACATGGAGTGCTTTCCTTCTTGGACTTGGTCTCCTCATTCAAGCTACACCTTAACTGGCTGGTTTGCATGCATGCAAATCCTCCCTTTATTCTCTCCCCTATCTCTAAAACAACCATCCAACATGCAGATTGCTTCCTTTGCTCAGATTTTGCATGCATGCGTGAGAGAGAACAACAGCACTTGGATTTGGGCATGCATGCGTGAGATAAATATGGACAACCTTTCTTTTCCTTGCCCATGTACTAAAGTAACACAAAAGAAGAACACATGGGTAGCGCTACTAAATCATTTAAATCCAAAATTAAACTCAAGTTAACTTTAACCTATGATTGGATTTGTTTAGCACGACTGTGAGTAACTGGACTATCGTATACTTTCTCCTTTGATTCAGCTGAACTAGAATCACCATGTGTATGAATAGGTGTAATTTGTGTAGGTGTATATATGCATGGAATGTCCTCCTCATCCTCCCCCTCTTAAAAAGGAGTCATCCTCAACTTTGACGGGTCTCCAAAGAACAGAGATAGATCAGTGACATTGAATGTGACACTAACACCATACTCTCTAGGGAGCTCAATCATGTTTGCATTATTGTTAATCCTTTCAAGTACTTTAAAAGGACCATCACCACGGGGTTGTAGCTTGCATTTTCTCTTGTCCGAAAAGCATTCTTTTCTCAGTTGTACCTATACGAGCTCTCCTGGTTCGAACAACATCTTCTTCCTTCCTTTATTAGCTTGCTACACATACTTTTTAGTCATCTCTTCAATGTTTGCCTTCGCTTTCTCATAGATCTTCTTAATGAAATTAGCACATTGACTAGCATCCATATTAGCTCATTCCTGCCATGGCAATGGCAAAAGATCGATGGGAGCAGTAGGTTTTAATCTATAAACAATCTCAAATGGACATAATTTTGTTGTAGAATGTACCATCCTGTTATAAGCAAATTCCACATGCGGAATACACTCTTCCAACATCTTCAAATTATTATTAAGAACCACTCGTATCATCATAGAAAGTGTATGGTTCACAACCTTAGTTTATCCATCTATTTGAGGACGACATGTAGTAGAGAATAGCAGCTTTGTACCAAGCTTACCCCTACAAAGTTTTCCAAAAGTAGCTTAAGAACTTTGTATCATGGTCTAAAATGATCGTCTTTGGAACACCATGTTGACACACGATTTCCTTGAAAAATAAATCGGCAACATGTAAAGTATCATTGCTCTTATGACATAGAATAAAATGAGCTATTTTACTAAAACGATCAACCACCACAAATACTGAATCCATCCCCCTCTTAGTCTGTGGCAATCTTAACACAAAATACATAGATATGTCCTCCTATGGAATGCTAGGAATAGGTAAAGGCATATATAAACCATGGGGATTAAGACGGGACTTAGCTTTATGGAATGTAATGCATTTCAACACGTAGCGCTCGACATCACGCCTCATCATTGGCCAAAAAAATGATGGTCCAGCACACTCTCAGTCTTTTTAGCACCAAAGTGACCTATAAGACCACCTTTATGAGCTTCCCGCAATAAAAGTAATCGAACAGAGCAATCTGGAATGCACAATTTGTTAGCTCTAAATAAGAAACTATCATGCAAATGATACTTATCCCAACCTTTTCCATTACCACACTTGGAGTATGGTTCAGCAAAGAACACATCAATAGCATACAATTCTTTGATACCCTCTAGACCCAAAATTTTAATATCTAGTTGGGAAAGTAATGTATGTTGCCTAGACAATGCATCCACAACAACATTATCCTTCCCCTTCTTATGTTTAACAATGTAGGGAAAGGATTCTATGAACTCACTCCAACGTGCATGCCTACAGTTTAGTTTTAATTGACCCTTAAGATGTTTCAATAATTCATGGTTAGAATGTATAACAAATTCTTTAGGCCATAAATAGTGCTGCCAAGTTTTCAACACACACACTATGCACTAATGCATACACTTCCTTGTCATAAACTGAATAATTAAGCGTTAGACCACTTAACTTTTCACTAAAATAAGCAATTGGCCTACTTTGTTGCATAAGCACCCCACCAATCCCTACACCACTAGCATCACATTCAACCTCAAACATTTACTGAAATCCGGTAGCACTAGTAGTGGTGCAGATGTAAGCTTATCTTTTTACTCCTGGAATGCTTTGTCTTGTGCTGCCCCCATTGAAAGGAACCTCCTTCGTCAATTCATTAATTGGGGCAACAATAGTGCTAAAATCATTCATGAACCGGTTGTAGAAACTCGCTAGTCCTAGAAAGCTCCTCACTTGGCTTATATTGTGTGGAGGTGGCCAGCCATGAATAGCTTTGATTTTATCCTCATCAACCTCCACGCCTTTACTTGAAACAACAAAGCCAAGAAACACAATCTTATCTGTGCAAAAGGTACACTTTTTAAGGTTAGCATATAGACTCTCTTCTCTCAAAACAGCAAGCACACACCTTATATGTTCAATATGTTCAGTGAAAGTTTTGCTGTAAATAAGAATGTCATCAAAGTATATGACAACAAACTTTCCAATGAATGACCTAAGCACAAGATTTATTAATCTCATGAAAGTACTAGATGCATTTATTAATCCAAAGGGCATGACTATCCATTCATATAAACCTAATTTAGTCTTAAATACAGTTTTCCATTCATCGCCCTCTTTCATTCTTATTTGATGGTAACTACTACGGAGATCAATCTTAGTAAATTTGTAGAGCCACTGAGTTCATCTAGCATGTCATCAAGTCTAGGTATCGGATGTCTATACTTAACAGTGATATTATTAATTGCCCTACAATCGACACACATTCTTCAAATATCATCTTTCTTTGGAACCAAAATAACTAGAACATCGCAAGGAGATAGACTTTCCTATACATAACCTTTCTCAAGAAGCTCTTGAAATTGACACTGAATTTCTCTAGTCTCCTCTGGATTTGTGCGGTATGGCGCGTGGTTTGGCAATGGAGCTCTTGGTACCAAATCAGTTTGATGCTCAATCCCACGCTTAGGTGGCAGCCCGGCGGTACCTCTTCAGGAAACACGTCCGCATATGCCTACAATAGATCAAGAGAAACACTAGGCAAAGTAGAGGATAAGTCGTTAGTCGATAAAAAAGCTTCTTTGTATAGGAGTACAAAGAACGTAGTATTAGGTTTGCTCAATTCTTTTAAGACCCTTTTCCTAGACAGCATGACTAATCCCTATTTTTCCTTTGGCTTGATCGTATTTGGCTTTGGAGCTTTTTGGCTATGGATGCACTCCCTTACTATTATTGTGGCTCGCACTAGAATGTTTCTTACTCTCTCATTTGTTCTGAACCTTTCTCTTTTGCTCATCCATAAATACCTCCTTCGGTGTCATGGGCAGCCATGTAAACTTCTCTCCTTTATGAACAAAAATGAGACAGTTTGTACGATCACTGATTTGCACATCGCGATCAAATAACCAAGGACGTCCTAACAGCATGTGACAAGCATGCATGGGCACTACATCGCACTGCACCACATCATGATATGTGCCAACTAAAATAGGAATTCTTACCATGCATGTCACTCACATTGAACCACAATCATTCAGCCATTACATATGATAAGGATGTGGATGCCGCTTCATTTGCAAACCTAACTTCTCAACCAGCTCCACACTAGCAATATTATTGTAGTTGTCACTATCAATAACAACTCGACATACCTTGGCATTCACCAAATAGCGTGTATGAAACAAGTTATGCCGCTACCCCTTATCTTCCTCAACCACCAGGGCACTCAAAGAACAGCATACAGCCAAGGCTTCTCCGCCAATAGAGTTATGGCTCAACAAAGTGCCAGCTACATCATCCTCATGATCATCTTCAACTGCAAAATCATGTTTAGAATTAATATCACCCTTGGGGTCACTCTTAGATTCCCATCACCCTCACCATTTACTAGTAGCATCCTTTGCCTAGGGCACTCTGAAGTTTTGTGTCCTCTCCCTTTGCACTTAAAACATTGAATATCATGACTGCGCGGAGAAGATGATGGTATCGGTGCAGAAGATGCCCCTGCCAATGCAGCGGGATGCCTATCACTAGGCTGAGATGCCCGTGAAGATGCTGATGATGTCGGCGACGGCCCAGAAGTAACACATCCTCCTGTAGCTCCCTGTGAGCGGCCATTGGATTGTTGCTATCCATGGCGCCAACTTGGTACAACAGGGTGGCCCGAAAAAGAACAGGATTGTTTGCGGCGCTGATTTCACTTCTCCACTTGCATGGCTTGGTGTACTAGTTCCTGCAATGTGTTATATGGATACAACTCTACATCATTAGCAATATCTTCATTCAAACCACGCAAGAACCTCGCCATCTTAGCTTCATCACTTTCTTGAATTCTCACACAAATCAATAATACTTCCATTTCTTTGTAGTAATTATCAATGGTGCGGGAACCTTGACTAAAGCGCTGCAATCTATTATGGAGGTCTCTTTGGTAATGTTGTAGAATAAATTGATGTGGCATAGCATGTTTCATTCCATCCCATGTTCTAATATGGTCATTACCCGCTGCATATAGTGCCTCCTATAACTGATTCCACCACGTCAGTGCATAACCAGAAAATTCTACAAAAGCTAATTTTACCCTCTTTACATCAGAGAAGTCGTGGATGCAGAAAATTTGATCACCCTTATCCTCCCAATCAATATAAGCATCCGGATTCTCCTGTCCAGTAAAACAAGGCACATTTATCTTATCTTTCGCCATGTTGTCCGGATCATCTCAGTTACGATAGTTGTTTGGGCGACCACCATCACAGTAGTATCCACCACGTCGAGGGGTTGGGGGCTGCTCGAATGGATCAAAAGTATCACGCGCTTCATCACCATCATTGTAGTAGTCTCCAATGTTGTGCCCACGGGGGCCAAGGTCACGTCTGTGTGCACCACGTCTGTGTATGTGTTATATATGTGTGGGATGTCCTCATCATAGATGGTTGAGGGCTGGCATTAGCTTGCTCAAAATGAAGTGCATGGTGGGGTGAGTAATTGTGCTCATCCTTTGTTTGAAAGCATTCTAGATGGCCACCGCTTTGCCTTCTTGGGAATGAATTGTAGTTCCATCATCCGTGATTAAGTAGCGAACCAAGTTTCTTCTGTGGCATTTAGTTTCCATCGCATGAAAGTACTTAGTATTTTCGTCTCCTAGTTTTGCCCAATGGGTAGTGTAGCGTTTCTTCCAATACATGTGTTGGTATTTCAATAGCCTTAAGTAATGATTCTTAACTATAATTCGGAAGTTCCTTTCTTTTGCGTATAAGTTTCGCTGCTCTTCCAATTTGTCCATGAAGAGGATTGCTGTTTGACAATTTTAGATGAGTAGGGTTAGTTGAGAAATGGATTTGCTCCAGATCTTGATGCGCGCCGTGAGCTTAGTAACAACTAATCAAGTTGTTCCAACAGAGGGCCTTCTTGCATGTTGCTCCAGGTATAGGATCTACCCTTGTGGGCAACTCTGTAAGGCCAAGGTTGGTGATGATAGTATTGAAGATCATGATGTCATTCAGGTCTCCATCTGGTTTGTTTCTGTTCTATACTAAGCAAATGAAGTTAAAATCTCCCATGAGAATCCAATTCCGTTGAGTTGTTATGTCCAGGTGAAAGAGTCAGTCTACAAACTCATCCCTTCGATGCCCCTCACACGGGCCATAGATGTTTAAGAGGGTCTATTTATATGAATTTTGAACTGACGTGAACTTGATTATCTAGGCAAAATGAGTGTTAAGCAGCGGGATTCTACTGAAAACTAAACTATTCCATTGAACAACCAACCACCTAGAGGCACCATTGGAAGGCGAGTAAGTGAATTTGTCCAGACTTTTGGGGGCAAAATTTTGGATGAAAGAGCGTTCAAACTACCCCTTTTAGTTTCCTAGAGATAGACAATAGAACAAGCACTCTCTATAATCTTATCTCTAATGGATCTCCATTTTTTAGGGAGTTCATTCCCCTTACATTCCAGCAGAGTACCTTCCAACTTCTAAAGTTTTATGACAAGTTCATTGATCACAGAAAGCAGAGCATAGTCATGCAGAATGCGAAGCATTGCTGTCATAAAACATCGTCCAAGTACAGAAAGTCCAAAAGGTGTATTGTAGCTGGTACGACAACTTATAAACACAACAAGAAGGCAGTCCACCCCTTGGGGAAATTTAGTGGGACTAGGGCAAGCAAGCCAGTAAGAAGACAAAAGGATAGGGTTAGACAAAACACATATAACACCGCTTCATCCCTTTAAGATTCGTCTTTATTTCTATGCGCAGCTGTGAAGTTCCCCTTCGCCAGCTCCCGAGGGGGGACTTTCTAGTGACAACGACCCCAGTCCTGCATGAGCAGCATCTGATGAGGTGTGTGCCCTATGTGCCTACTCCTAGAGTTGTTCCAAGGTAATGGCCTCCATGCGTGTAGATGCTGCAAGGGTAGCTGATTCCAGATCTTATATCTACATTGGGCATGGTGATACATTGGAGTTTAGAGTGCAAAAAGCCACTGGATAGCTGATTCAAATGTGGGCACTGGTGCAGGTTCTGAACCGAGAGCGAGGTACATTGCTTTTTTCTAGTTTTCTGTTCAGCGGACGGAGAAGCTGGCTACACTGAAATGTTGTCAGACTTATAAAGAGGTTGTTTAAGGATCACTTCAATGTGTACCGAGGAGGTGCCCTGCCAATTAGGCCCTGCTCTGTTTGGCTGTAGGCGGTGGGCGTTGGGTGTTTTTTCATCAGGCAGTGCATCGTAGCTACATGCACTGCCACAAGAAAATTATTTTTTACATTTAATTAGACTCAATAAATCAATTCAGTTACAGTGTTTTTTTAGCTAACTACAGTGTTTTTTCAGCAAAAGCCAAAAGCTATCGCTATTCCGATCACCCCCTTAGTCTAGCTTGTTGAAGAGTCTTGTTGGTTGCGGAGAAGAAGATCGACAAAAGGAGTGGTTTTAGTAGACTTCCTTGTTGGAGTCACCATGCTAAGATAATCAGGAGTGATGGCCTCTAAAGAACCCCGATTAAACTGAGCCTCATGATTAAAAGCTATAAACCATGTTCTTATCGATCTAAGCCCAGTGAGATCTTTGTTGACCTAATGTGTTAACAGTGGCCAGCCCAGGAAACCTGAGGAGATCTTAAGAACATAGGGTTGGAGAGGCTCATGAAATAAGCTAAGACACGACCAACGAACTGAAGAAAAGGAGGAGTGAGACACTGAATGTCAAAAGTACCCGAGGACTGATTCAGAGCGCAAGTTGGTATGGAGGAAGTTAACAAAAATTGACGGCCAGTAGGTACTATTGCCATATGAGGACCTTAACTAGGACCCCTCCTTTGATTCTATCCCTCGAATGCCATTCTAGAAGCTTTCCAAAAGTGAAAACTACATGCACAATGGAATGGCAGTTGAGAAGGTCCAGAGGGAATCCTAGTAGCATAATCCAACCCACCCCTCTCGAGTTGATAGCCTCATTGTGTCTATGGAACCTGATCTCATGGTGGTCATCCAAATGGTGGGGGTTTCCGAAGATAAGCATGTCACGCTGGATTGCTGAGCTCAGTTGGAAATTTCTAACTCCTAAGGGGTAGAGAGAGCATCTTACCACGTGAGAAGGTGGGATCATTGTCACGATGGCATGGTCTTCATGCTGTTGTTGTGGCGATTCTTGTAGAAACAGGTCTGCCCACGGCCAGGTCTGCCCGCGGTAGGCGGAGATGGCCTCCATCCTCACTGTTGAGTTTCACCGGGATGACGCGACCTGAGTTTAACACTTGGAAGTTGGCCATTGAGATGGAAGATGGTTAGAGCAACTCCAGCAGGCCCCCTACTTGAGCCCCTAAACTCAGATTTGAGAGCCAGAGCAAAAAACTGAACTCCAACAGGACCCCTACTTGAGCCCTCAAAAATAGGGGCCTCTCAAAGGAGGCCTCCAAGCCCTCATTCCTAGGGGGCCCCTACTTGAGTCCTCAAACTCAGATTTATTCGTATTTGAATAAATACGTCCCTCATTCGGAATAAATATGAATTTAAATTTGAATATTCGTATTTGAATTCATAAATTTAAACTTCCCTCATTGTGCTTTCAATTTAAATTCGGAACAAAATTGAATTTAAATTTGAATATTTGTATTTGAATTCATAAATTTAAATTCAGAACAAATTTGAATTTAAATTTGAATATTCGTATTTGAATTCATAAATTTAAATTCAGAATAAATTTGAATTTAAATTTGAATATTCGTATTTGAATTCATAAATTTACATATTGTCCCTCATTGTGAAATCATAAATATTTTATTGTGTGAGAAAATAGAGAGAATTGAGAAGTAGGGGCTCTGTTTTGAGGGCTCCTACTGGAGTGCAGCCCAGAAAACAGGGTCCTCAAAAGTAGGGGGGCCCTCAAATGAAAAGTAGGGACCCTGTTTTGAGGGCTAGTGCTGGAGTTACCCTTACTCGAGGAGGTTTTGGTGGTGGATTGCTTTGGTGGTTGGGGAGTTCAGGCGATTGGGGGCGGTTGCCTAGGTAATTGGGCCTGTTTCGTAGGCCAAGTTGAACGGTTTCCCGCCTAACACCTAGGCCAGCCTATCGCTGTTATAGCATAAGCGGGAACCCATTTCTTCTTGGCAAGGCTACGCGACACAGGTAATGTGATAGTGGGTCTGTTCTTTTCAGCTTCTCAAAATGGCTTTTAATTTTTTACTACAGTACCTAACTTTCAAACAGAGTATTTTTTTTAAGATGGAGTCTATAAGTTAATTATAGTACACGTTAAAAGCCTAACATCTGTACCATCTAAAATCGCAAGCGAGTATCTCTCTCTCCGTAATCTCTGTCGCAAACAGCTAAAATTAAAAAAATTTCAACCAAAAACCATAAGCCGCAGCTAAAAAGAACAGGCCTAATTTGTGGCAATAGTTGTGGCAAGACCAACAGTAGATTTGGTTGGAGCAGGTCAAAGCAGAGTGGCCCAAATGTAGGCATCGAGTGCAAGAGATAACCTGGTAATCATCGTCCCCCTGTTGAAGGCACAGACTAAGGGGAAGGCCATTTTAAATTTTAAAACCTCCAACCATGTTGGGTGAAGTTTCCTGACCTTACTAGGATTTGAACCAGAGGGCGGCACGAAGAACAGCTTGAAGACAGCGGAAGAGATGATTTGCACGGGAATGGTTCCAATGTTGATAAAAAGCTGATTATCCAAGAACTTGACAGTTAGTTTATCAGTGAACGATACTATTTTTTGACCTTATTGAGATCCCCCAAGCTAATTTTTCTTGCATGAAGACACACGTGTCCATTCATTCTGATGCTCGAAAAGCCACAAACGATACTCTTTGCAGAAGTCTGCACCTCCATCATGCCAAAGATGAAAATGGACTGCAAAATGCTTGCTGACACAACTCTTGAGGCCATAGATGAGCAGACCAACTTGCTTGGAGAACACTGAGAAATAAAAACTAAAATCATAGGCCCTTTTAACCTGCAAATCTGATGCCTCGCCCCCAAGGAAGCACTGAATCACCTTGCCAACCGAAACCTCAGACAATCGAAAGGTAAAGTGGGAAAAAGTGGTGAGTAGCAAAAATCCATTAGCTGAATGCAGAGTAGGGTGAACCAGTGTACCAAGCCTCGAAAGGATGTTGCCTCAAAGCTCTTGTCGAGGGAGAGATCTCAATTAGAGAGGTGGCTTCAGAAGACATGATCCAGCACTTAGGGTAGAGAGGAATCACTAGAATGAGAGAACCAGAAGCCATCTAGGGGAGAGACTTTGAGGGGGAGGAAGATTAGAAGCCATGGGAACTGCCATGAGAGTCGCTAGAGCCATCTCGAAGAGGAGCCATAGCTGTAGAAAATCCTGTATTAATCAGTGGTAAATGAGAAATATCTCTTATTTCTTGGGCCCAAATTATAATGTGCATATTAACCAAACATAAGATAGAAATATAAATGTCTGACTACCATAATGAACACAACTCTACTATTTTAGATGTGAAAGACATGTACTATAGCATATGCCCACACAATTGTAAACTACCAAATTTTGTTGGATACATTGGATTATTTTGGTCTCAATGGATTAATATAATTGTTTGGGGGTGGGTAAATTAAGAGGATATTGAATTATTGTCTTGGTGGATATTACTTTTAGAAGTACCTCTACTATGGATACTTGGTTATCATGTTAAATTGCTATATTCATTTCTTAACATGGTTAATTGTTGATATTGTGTACAAGGGGGTTCAAAAATCTAAATTTTGGTGGATCTAGAATTCTTATGGGAGGAGTTTTGGTTAAGTTATTCTAGCTAGAGTGATTGGGTGAAAATTTATTGTAGTGTCATGAGGGACTTTGATGGATATAAGATTTTCATTACTAAAATTTTAGAGGGATTATGCAAGGTGGGATAGTTGAATCAATGGTT
Source organism: Melocanna baccifera (assembly GCA_036346265.1). Taxonomy (NCBI): domain Eukaryota; kingdom Viridiplantae; phylum Streptophyta; class Magnoliopsida; order Poales; family Poaceae; genus Melocanna; species Melocanna baccifera. The sequence goes on along the minus strand of JAYEVJ010000265.1, from coordinate 46,016 downwards.
GTACAAGTCCATACAATTACAAATAGAAGTAGGATAGCAATTAGATTTCAAGATAAAGCCAATTGTTAACAGAAATAATTGGAGTGCAATAATTATGTGCTAGGATTTGGTGTTGAGAATAACTAAAGAGTTGAGTTGCTTGATTTTGATAAGTGTCTCATATCTATGTGCTTGTGGAATTGTTGAATGATAGTTGATGATTGATAAAAAAAGAAATTTGATGGAATATTTCCATTTTGTGCACTAGATATCTTCTAGAGTAAAATGGTTATTGTAGAAAGGATGCAAAGTTTGGGTGGATTGTCAATCTGAGGATGAGATAATGAAGTAGTATGAACCCATTTAGTGAGTCGTAAAGGGTTTTATGATGGAGTAGTGGATTATGATGATCTGTGTTAAGAGTTTTTAGTCAATTGATGATATCAAACTTGTCAATAAAGGCATACTAGGGATAGTGGTGATTCTTATAGAAAGAAGAGAATTTGATCATCTTTCGTGGTGTTATTTAAATAAAATATTTTGGAGTTTTTGTGCATATGAGTTTTCGAGTTCATGACCTATGAGAAAGTGGTATTCTATTTTGCATTGAGAATAACATCAGTGAAGTGTTGGAGAATTCCCATGGTTTATAAGAGGTTTATGAAATTTCGCTTTAAAATTTTTTTGCTTTGCTATTTACTTATTTCCTTGGGGTTTTACTTATTGTAAGATGTTAATATTTTTTTGCCCTTCTGAATTTGTTTTTATTGCCTCTTCTCTTCTTTTTGTGAAGGAATTAGGTAATGCAGGTTATGAAGTCCTTCAGGGTTTATAGTGGCAATTGATAAGTAGTAATCAAGTATACAATCTCATAAAATATCGAGTACCAAGTTATTTGGGGTGCATAGGAGGTTGACTTGTTTTCAAGCTACATTTCTTGTTGAGAAATTGACTTCATGCTATGGGTATCTTTGGAGCAAAATGATCATTTGTAGTTACTAGTAGAATTCCATAGTAGATAGTAAATAAGTATATGTTGGTTTATATTGTGTCTTCTTTGGGGTTATCAAAAGTTCAAAATTTTGATCAATCAAGTAGAAGGTTGTGATTGTGTGAAATTGCTGGATTTTATAGATGAAATTGCATGGTGTGGTTTAATGAGATTTTTAATATTAGTGAAGTAATTTAATCGATGTGGTAATTACTTGAATGGTGAGGATTGTTAGATTATTATACGGTATGATTTGATCTTTAGTGAATATCTCTCTTGGAGTTAGAATCTTTATAAAATTTAGTTGGTGGAGATTGTATATAGCTATTGGTGTTATAATGATTGAGTGTATTTGGATTGCCAGAATTTTAGTTAACAGGTTTGTGAACTTCCCCACCAATTATATCAAACTTGATTGTATAAGTCATAGAGGAATAGGGGAATACTTTTGTGCTTTATGAGACTGTAAATTTGTGGATAAGAGGATATGAAATTAGATTTTGTTATTTAGTCTAGAACTACAATTGACCATGTTTTGTGTAGAAGTAGGAGAACAAAATTGACTCCGAGAATTATGACGATCATTGATCAAATTAATTTGGTGGTGGTAAATATATGCATGCCAGGATCTTCAAGATGATTATCCTTAAAAAATTTAAGTGATAAGATGCAATGTGGAATCTATAATTAAGTTCACTTGGAATTATCTGTAGGGATATTTCTTTGATAGAGAGTTAACTAGAGCATTTAGTAGATTAGTAGAGCCTCTCTGTGGTGGTGTGGATGTTGCTCTAGGATTGTGCATATTCTTGAGGTTGTCAATTTAAAAGAAATGAGTTAGTGTGGCTCGTGAGAATTTGAAATCCCATGGATTAAGACTAAGTTTATTCCTTAGTATTCATTATGGTGTGTTTTGTTGGGGTAGTGAGAAACCCATCTGGTTCTTGGCTGATATATGTGTTTGTACATTATGTTCATTTGCAAAGTGAGTTGGTTTATGTTTGTATTTGTGGTCATTTCTTTTTTTAATGTAATGAGGAAATTGTAAATTTGAGCATTAAGTGGTTTCACCTTTGGTTTATGTGGTTTTTATTTGCAAGTGTTTATTTGGAAGTTGAGGGTTTTCATAGTGAGTCCTTATTATTAGAGTAGTTTTTTTAAGAGAGTGGGTTCAATGAGTGTTTTATTTGCTTCTCTTATCAAAGAGCTGCTCCTTGTAAATTGATTTGAAACAAATGGATTTAAGAAGTAGGTTTCCTTGCTAAGGAGGAGTAATTCTTGACTTGAGGCATGGAGGAATCGAAGTACATATTGCATTCGTTTTCATGCAAAAGTAGTGTGGGGTCTTGTAACATCCTGTTTTTCAGAATTTATTTGAAGCCTTTAAAAGAAAATACACTATTTGGATTTTTCTGAACTTAATACTAGAAATATTTTATTTGGGTTCCTTGTGTCTCAAGGAATTTTTTTAGTTTTTTTGGATTTATTTGCTATTTTCTAGAGCTCAAATGGTTTTATTTGAATTTCTAAAAATTGGAAATCCTAGAAAATCAAAAACCTTTCGGCCATTAAACCTCAACCGTCCAATTTTCACCCATGTGTTAGCCAAACTCCGCCCGACCGCTGGATCTTGCCCATGAAACATGTCGTTCATCCAAGCAACCAATCATTGTTCATCTGTGCCATTTAATCTCAGCCATTCGGTCCTTTCCCAAGCCACATGTTACGCATCGGTGCATGCATACACTATTCATCTTCCACACATTTCACCACCACGTCTGTCTTGGACATCCACCACCGTCTCAGCGTCCGTACCTGACCAGGCCTCTCAGCCATCTTCAAGTTGGACTCTCGGCATCTATGCTATAAAGCTGCATCACTGCCCTCGTTCTTCGCACTCGCAGCCGCCTCGCCGTCATTGCCGAGCTCCGCCGATGCCCTTGTCCGAGCGCCGCCGCCTCACGGGTCATCTTGTCCGACGCTAACGGTCAACGCCTCAACACCATCACCTTCTCCAGTCCTGCTCTGCCGCTGATCATTGTAGCCAGACCGCCTCTGCCACCATCTGCTCGTCCCCGTCGGTGAGCTCCACTCCGCTCTCACCGCTCAGACTCGCCACATCACCCATCACGTTGCTTGTCATGTCATCAATTATCACCTCGGTTCAAGCGAGATTGGCTGACGCTAGTTGTGACATCACCTCGTGACCATTCGAATTCTTTGTAGACTCCATCCACAATAAGCCAAGTCACTGCCATGTAGGACCCACAAGCCAGCAGTACTATTCTGTAGACCCATGAACTGATCATGCCGAGTCAGCTGCCATGCAAGCCTGCCATGTCAGCCCTAAGTCCATGTGACTACCACGTGCCTTGCCACGTGAGTGCCACGTCAACCAGCTAAGCTGTCAGCATGCCACATCAGCCCTAGAGGCCATGTGTCATGCCACATCAGCACTAGCCCGCCATGTTAGCAAACCCAGTCGTCAGTACACCATTCCATACACCAAGTTCATCGTAGACTAACCTTTCCATACACCGAGTCCACAGCACAGTAGAATTTTTAATTTTTCAGTATTTTTCTTTAGGATTAATTTTTCAAGAGCCCGTTCTCCTCCGTCTTAGCTCCGATTGACCCGATTCTTTTTTCTAAATTCATCTAAAATTGAGATCTACCTTTTGGTTATGGATTTAATGTTTTTAGAGTTTATTTGAATTTATTTTTTTGCTTTATTGTGTTTTCTCTCTTGTTAGATCACGTCTTCGTAGGAGCAGAAGCAAGATTTGAAGATCTAGAACACTTAACTGAGCAAGATCAAGGCAAGTTATATCCTTTGATCATGTTGAACATAGTTTTTAAAACTATTATTTATTTATTTTTATTTTAAATTATCATGCATTGCTATTTCATTACAACCTTTGTACCTGGTAGCTATGGTCCCAACTGCTTGATTCCACCTTGATAATTTGAATGCCATGATATCATTATCACCATAGGATGAAAAATATTTAGTAATTCAATACCAGTTATCACATGGGTTGTACATTTAATATGCTTAGATATGTTTATAGTCTCGTTAGCCTTATCATCACATATGATCAATTAATTAATTTAACTTAATGAGATATTGAATCATGATTATAGCCATAGTTATAAAATTTGTATACCATGACATTGGTGTTGGTTATATAAACTTGATTTTCACTTGGGCGAGTAATTGTGTAGTAAATAGGAAAGTGTGGATTCACTTTGAGAAATGTGGATATCTCACTTGGGTAATGTCTAAGTACTTAACTTTGTGTGTAATTGATCTGAGTCTTACCATGCAACCATATGTTTAGTATGGGATAGACCTAGCTGATTAAATTGTGATATTTCAATTTCACCAATGTGATGAACATGGATGCTGATTTCCACGATGCGCAAGAGGGGGCTCTCCGACCGCAAAACCTTAGCGGGCAGAATTGAGTTGAGGTTGAGCATTGTAAAAGTCTTATTATGATTTTCTTTAACATGAGGATAATCGCATTATATGGGTAAAGTTGTGCAACCTCTGTAGAGTGTAAAACTATTCGAATAGCCATATCCCCGATTATGGACAATACTCAGTGATTTCATACGAAAGGTGGAGATTTCATAAAACTTGGTTGGGATAATATTGGAAAATAAATGGTTAGTTCACTAGTGGTTAAATTTGTGAATGGTTAGTTTATGAGTAGTTCAATGTGGTTTATTCCATTTTTTTGATAAGTTACTTATTATTATTCTCTTTAAAGTTCACTTTCAATCTATTTATTGTATTTACTTTAAAATATCACTTTCTATAAAGTAACTTTTCAGCTATCACTTGGTAAGCCTTGCATATTATGTTGCATCTTTGTTACAAACGACTTACTAAGTACCAATGTACTCACGACTTATACCTACTATTGCTTAATTGAAGATGAGGAGCTATTTCAGTAGGAGGTATTTGAAGGAGGATACTTCGATGACTTCGCAGATTAGGACTTCGCTCCCAGTCGATTGCTTATGGGTATGTCGGATAGCTATCATGTTTGTTTCTATTTTCTGTTGCTTGTATCTTAAGGCCTTCAAGCTAATATATGTAAGCTTGGCCATAAGGTCGTATTCTGATGATTATTAATATTTGAGTATTTTCATTTAATAATCGTGCATATGGTCGATATTTTATCTATACTTACACTGTGTGTCTAACATGATCCTAGACTAGTGCGGTATACACAGAGAGTCTGAATTTACATATTCGAGTGTCGACAGGTCACTACATACTTCGCCTCAACAGTGGACTTTGCAACAGAAGATTGCTACCTACATGACCAAGAGACAACAAATGTGTCTAAGAAGTGATAGGTGCCTAAAGTATTTTTTCTATCTATCCTACACTCTGAAAAGTTTACATCTAAGAATGCTTGAAGAGAAAGTGAGGAAACAAAAAAATACCAGAGTCCAAATTCAAAAGTGACTTGAAGATACCTAAAGATATGATGCACTGCTCGATGATGAGAGACACAAGGGGAGGCCTGAAATCGAGCGCATAAACACACAATAAAGTGTATATTTAGCCTCGAAGTGGTAAGGTACAAGAGGGAGCCGATCATGCTGCTGTACTCCTTCTGGTCACAGGGCTCACCATCCTCATCAGGATCTAGAACTATAAAAGTGGCCATGGGAGTAGTGACAGCCATGCTGCTTCTCATGTCAAAGCTTCGAAGAATATTCTTGGTGTACTTCCTATGATGAATAAGGATACCTTCCTTCAATTGCTTGATTTGAAAAATGAAAGAACGTCAACTCATCCATTATACTCATCTCGAATTCCCTGCTCATTGTATACGAAAATATGGATACTAATGCATGAGAACAGCCACCAAAAATTATGTCATCCACACAAATCTAAACAAGAAGGAGATCACTGTCATGCCTGAGAGTGAATAAGGTTTTATCTACCATTCCAATTTTAAAGTCATTTTTAAAAGAAAACTATTAAGCCTATCATACCAAGCTCTAGGGGCTTGCTTCAATCCATACAAGGTTTTGGAGAGTTCACAGATAAAGTTTGGGAATTTAGGATTTTTAAAACCAAGTGGCTACTTGATATATACCTCTTTTTTCTATAAAACCATTAAGAAAAGCAAATTTAACATCCATCTAAAATAACTTAAAGCCCTTAGACACCCCAAATGCTAGTAGAATACGAATGGCTTTCGATTTAGCAATAGGTGCAAAGTTCTCGTCAAAGTCTAAGCCCTCTACCTTGAAGAAACCTTGAGCTGCTAGTCTAGCCATATTACGAATTACTAACCCATCCTAACTTTGCTTATTTTTTAAGACTCATTTTATTCCTATGTCATTATGACCATGAGAGGGTTCAACTAAGGACTAGATCTTATTTCTTTCAAAGTTCTCAAGCTTTTCAAGTATGGCATTGACCCAAAAAGCATCAGATAAAGCATAGGTGATATCTTGGGGCTCAAAGGAGAAAATAAAGGAAAAATGAGCATAGAAATATAGAGAAATAAACCTAGAGTGAGTAGCTCACTGTCGACGATCGAGTCGTCGATCTTACGAAATAATAAGAAAGATAGCTAAAAAATTCTTGGAAGAGAATGATGATGTTCTTTATTGCAATGAATTGGTTATGGGATGCCTTTACAAAGGCATAAAAGCTAGCCCTATGTAACATCCCAATTTGGGGTTGTAAATTTTGCTTGATTAGAATATTTTAAATTGTGTTTGAATTCAAAAAAGTGCAACACAAATTCAACCAAAAATTCAAAAATTTTAAAGTTCAAAATCCCCTAGGGCTTGGCCCAACCCACCCCTACCCTCCCCTAGCCCACCTAGACTTGGCCAGGTCCAAATGGCCCCTTGGCCCTGCCTGGAACAGCCCACGCCTTGCCCCGGTCCAGACGGCATCGAGAATGTGTATGTGCTACGTCGTGCATGCTCAGCGCCTTCGCTGCCTTGGCTAGCGCCTGACACTGTGCCACTCACCTCGTTTACACGTTCCAGGATTCCCAACTTTGCGCCATGGCTACCTTGCCTCGTCTCAGCCCTGCACCCCTCCATTCACTATAACTTCTTTTCCTTTTTCCCTCCTTCTTTCTCCCTGCTGCAACATCTCAAGCCGAGCTGTCACGTCCCATCACTTCCTCACTATGCTGCTGTAAGTCGTGTGCACATGATGTTGCTCACTATGATGCTACGCCACTCCCATGCTAGCCCACCCCGATTCTCCGCCCACTTTTCTTGCAAGCAATCATTATACTTGCTACATATAGGTGCATCAATGGCTTGCCACCTATCAATAAGTCTCTCCCCATTTCAATTCCCACTGAACCACACCTGACTTGGACCAACTTAGCCACTTAGTGCAACCTATTGTTCAATCCTTCCCTTCAACATTTCATTTCTTCCTTGTACTATACTTGAGCTCAACAATTTTACCCAGTATCCTTGACCGTTTTGGACCTCAGCTCCTCATGAGCATAATCCCGATCCTTACTATTGACCATAGTTGACTCCAAACTTTTCTATATATATAAAGATAAAAAAATTATTTTTAGATATAAGTTCTTAATAACTTAACCCACGTTAGTTCACACAAGCCGTATGAAACATAAATGCACTGACTTAAGACCAAATTAGCCAGTCCACGACCAATTTCCAAATTCAAGAGCACACTGTTGAAATCAAAGGGTAGATGGTCTGACTGATATCCCCGCTGATCTAGCCGCCACCGAAATGGGTCAAGCTAATATACCCACGGTCCGATCGGTAAGTTGGCTGGTCCGATCGCCAACCGAGCCGGTCGATCGCCAGGATCGAAAGCCAAAAATCTAAATCTTTCATAAATTTAAATTTTAACTCCATAAATATTAACTATAATTTATCACAAATAATGCTAGACATTCTTACATGGTCCCTCACATAGTTAAAGAAAAACGATACAGTTAGGCCCCAGCTGGCCAGGTGCACCGTCGCGTGATTAACTTTTTCTCTCTTTACCTGGAATTTCTCTCCTGCACGGGAAGGATCTGTTGGGAGGTTAACAGCTGTGAAAAGTTAATGATGATGATTGATTTGATGCTCATGGCAACGTTTTAGTGGGAGAAAGGTGATGTTAGGGCAGTTCCAATGCTTGAAATCATAACTAGTTTCTAATCTTCTAAGACACTATGATACAAACTATAGCTCTAATCCATAGTTTCTTCATGTGGGACCAGATCGAATCGTGACCAATCCTTTTCATCCCCTTCCTGCATATGCATTGGCTGTTTCTTCTAAGACACTATGATAAGAAATCAGGTTCGCTACAGCGCATCTTTTGCTGGTTTCTTCGGCTTTGGACCTCGTGAAGAAATAGTTTCCTCATGAAGAAACCGTTTCCTTATCTCTCCTCTTTAATTACTATACCATGTCACCAAAATGCTTACGTGGCAAGTCTAATTAATGTAAGAAACTATAGCATTGTGACTGCCGTTAGTTGCAGAAGCTAGCGAACACTAAACCGTCAGGGAGCTCCCGTCGATATAGGGTTTTCTTTTCAACTTCTCAAAACAGTTTTTAGTTTTTGTTATAGTATCTAATTTTTAAATAAAATATTTTTTAAGATGGAGTCTACAAGTTAATTATAGTACATATTAAAAGTCCAACATCTGTACCATCTAAAATCACAAGCGAGTATCTCTCTCTCCGTAATCTCTGTTGCAAACAGCTAAAATTTAAAAATTTCAGCCAAACCATAAGTCGTAACCAAAAAGAACTGGCCCTCTCCCCCGTCGCTCTTTTTTCTTAAAAATAACGATTTGTTTGCAGCTCGTTTTTCTTCTTAAAAATAATGATATGAAACTCCCCTGTGTATTTATTCTTAAAAATAGAGTATATGCTTGCTCGGTATAGTTTCATTATTCCAGAACAATCCGAGCAAAATGTAAGATGAATATCTCAAACTAGCTAGGATATTATTCCATCATTCAACACAAAAACTTGCACATTAAGCGGCGTCTTCTTGGTGCTCAGTGAGCTGGCTTCCATCGTTTTCCACATATTTTATTACTTAATGGGTAGTGGCGTGGTGCAGAACCTGATACTCAGATTAGGTTTGGTTCAGATGTGACTTTTAAATGCCTTATGCTCGTACTAATTATGTAATTAACTTTTAAATAATATTTTTTTAAAATAGAGTTAATAAGAAGATTATAATAAAGAATATACTGAGTTCAACTATACCGACTAAAATCGTATTCGACTATTTTTTTATACGTACTATCTCTTATAAATAAGTAAAATTTAAATATTTAAATTATAAACTATAAACCATCAGCCGTACAAGAAACCACCTTGGATACTCGATCGCTTATTTGGCAAGGACAGTTCTTGGGAGCTCGCCTCTATCAGCGCTTTCTATGGCCCGCTCAGAACCGCGTTCAGCAGTGGCGTTGGTCGTTTTTCTTACTGTTCACTTTTTTTATTATTTTATTATTTTAGGTTTTTTGTTTTTTATTTTTTTGTCTTCCTTTACATTGTCTATAATAGGCTAACATGTTTTGTCTATTTTAAAATTTTTTAAATTTAATTATGCTAAATAAGCCAACTTAGCTACAATAAAAAAACCAGCTACAGTGAAAAAAAGCATAAGCTAATGTTATTCTGAACAACTCCTATATGAGTTACAAGAACGGGGTCATGTTGATTAGGATGTCCTAAGAAATGCTGACTTGGATATAAAAACGCAACCTATATAACTTCAATTTTTTTATAGAACTATATATTTCTAATTGCAAATTAATATACAGGAGATGGTAGTAGAAAGGGAATTAAAGGGAATTTTAACAATGCCTTTTACTGGTAGTAGAAATTAAATCTAATCATTGATTTATTGAGGGTATAAATGACTTTTGTTTGTAAATTTCCGTGGGGGTATTATGGATTTTCATTGAACCTATTACTAGTCTACCCATATGTGTTTATTTTTAAAATTAGTTGGGCAATTACAAATTTTACCCCTCACGGGATTTATACTTAGGGGTGAAATCGGATCGGATAGTTTCCGACCGATCCGGACGAATACGGATACGGATTGTGTCAGATTGGATTTTTTTCGGATAATTCTCGGATCGGATACGGATATGGATTTTTTTTATCGGATACGGATACGAATACGGTAAGCCTGGTATCCGTCGAATACGGATACGAATATGGATTATCCGGATATTACGAAAATGGATATCCGGATTTCAGCCCAATAGCCATCTTGCCCATAATGCCTCCAGTAGTCCAGCCCAATACGGCGAGTCAGCGACGACCCATCAGTCTACTCCATCTATACTTGTTTAGATTTCATGAATGTTTTGACAAGATGAATTATTTACGTATTTTCGTTAATTTTGGATGTATAGTTTAAGGGGTTTTCATGTTCCGATAAATATTCGTAACCGTATTCGTTTCGATTCGTATTTGCTCCGTATCTATATTCAATATTATTCGTATTTGTATTCGTATTCAGTTATCCGTATTCGTATCCGTATCCGAGAAAAAAAATATGAAAACAAATATGGCAGAGGCATTATCCTCCGTATCCGATCCGTTTACACCCCTATTTATACTAGTAGTATATTCGAAAAAGTATAACTTAATTCTAACTAATCTGACCTGTCAAATAAAAAATATTGGACGGCTCATGTTAATTTGTGAATACCTAAAAGAGCTCTTAATTAAATACGGTTGCTTCGTTGTGTTGTGGTCTATTTGGGAAGTGCGAAATGAAATGTGTTTCAGCATGTTTCATGGACGGATATGCAAGCAATCTGGTGAAAATATGTGAGGAAGTTGAAAAGTTGGCGGCTATTGTGCCCGGATTCACTATTGGTAGTGATAGATCACTTTACTGGCGTATTGGAGAGGAGGGAGGATGCAGTACCACTGCGGCTGATCTTAAAGATTAGACACCACTTATTTTAGTTTAAAATCAACTTTTATTTGTGATTTCTGTTTTTTTCACTATTCAGTAATTTTATCTATTTCTGATTTGTTTAGATTTTTAAGGCTTTTTTGCCTTTTATTTTTTTCCCGTATTTCTTTGCATTATCTGTGATGGGCTAACATATTTTTTTCTATTTTTAATTTTTTTTAAATTTAATTATGTCAAATAAACTAACTCAACTACAGTAAAAAATAAACCAACTATAGTAAAACAACCACAAGCCAACGCCATTCCGAACACCCTCTAAGTGACTCTCCCCTGGGAATTAAGATGTTGTGGAAATTTTAAAGATGGTGAAGCAGAAGACGTGCTAGCTTCTTTCTTAAGAAAGCTTGACTGATGATGTCTTCTTACAAGCCGCTCTCATCGATGTTATTATTGTGACTTAATTTTGGTAATGCCGAAGTTGTTGTGCTCCAGTAGGGAAATTTTTTTGCTTTTTAGTCTAAAATTCGAAAGTTTCTTACAAACAGACCCCGGGAGAAACAATTTGCAAAAATGGACCCCTAGAACGGCGCCAAAGCATATGACGCCGAAGGTACATAGCACGGCGCTATGGCCTTCGGCGCCGTGCTATGCCACGTAGGATTCTACGGTGGCATAGCACGGCGCCAAAGGCCATGACGCCGTGCTATGCACAAACGGCGTTAAAGGAGTTGGCGCCGTGCTCTGGGACTTCAACCGAGCACGCCGCCGCCCCTCACCCCCTCATTCTTTTCTCTGTTCTTCCCCAAACATCGCGCCGCCCCTCCTCTTCCTTCCTCCAAATCCATTGATTTTGTTCAGTTTTTCTCGTGATTTTTGTTCCAAATCGACAAAGCAAGGTTAACTCCCTCCCCTCCCTTAAATTTTTCGAATAGATATTGTTTATTTGAGCTACATTTTGTGGGGGAATAGTTGAAACCTTAGATGAAATTTGATGAATTTGGCTCGGTTTTAGGTTTGATTTGCGTTGAATATGTGAAATATAAGAGTAGTTATGGGTGTAGATTCGTTTTTAGGGTTTGATTTGAATGAAATTGATGAATCCATGTGCTAGGTTTAGAAATATGATATATGTTTGCTAGGTTTAGAAATATGATATATGTTTGATTTTAGGGTTTGATTTGATATGATATGAATCTATGTGGTAGGGTTTGAGTTTAGGGTGTAGATATGATATGGTTTGATATGAAATTAGAAATGGCGTTTGATTTTAGGGTCCATTTCTGGAAATGTTAGGTTTAGGGTTTGATATGATTTGAGAAATAGATTTAGAAATAGGGTTTTATTTTATGTTGTACGTCTGATATGGTTTGATATGGTTTTAGAAATAGAGTTTGGTTTTCGTTAAAAGTCATAGCATTTTGTTGTCGTGGCCGATTGGACTGAGGTATGTTTACTTGTTGATTATAGATGAATAAGATTGTGACTTTGCACCATGGTGGAACTGTGAAGAGAAGTGACAATGGAGGTGTTGATTTGGAGGGTATGGAAGAGACCACATTGCTATTTAGGTCAAGTCCGTCGTATGGTGAGGTCATTTGTCACTTGAAAGAGAGGCTGGGATGGACAGATGAGCATGGTGATGTTATTATGGAAGGATTGATTGATGTTGGGTCGTCAAAAGGGCCGTGTATAAATAGATTGGTTCCTATTGGCAGTGACGGTGAATGGGATGACTATGTGGCCGTCATTTTGGGCACAGAGGTCAGAGCACCTGACTTGTTCGTGCGCATGGTGGTGAGAGATCCATCACCTCTTAGGGTTGCATTCGATCGCAATGACTCACCGTTGGTTGGGTCACCGGGTCATGAAGAGGTCGAGATGCAAGTTGAACCCTCGGCTCAAGTATATGAGGTTCCATTAACTCAGGTAGAAGCTGACTCTGAGGATGTCGATGACCGGTCTGTTGGTGGATTCAACGAGGAGGTAGTGTTTGAGGAACCCATGGTTTGTGTAGCATCTAACAGGGTGGATGTAGAGCTTGCGGGAGACGAGACTGCTTATGAGGATGCGAGGGCTGTGGACTCAGATGATGACAGGCCGGTCCCAGGTTTGACGTCCAGCGAAATTGAGCTATTGAGAAGAATGTTTCCAGGCCGTGATCCGCTGGTGTCCGATTACAATGACCTAAGCAATGCACATGTGGCTATAGCGGATGGAGGGCAAACGTAGAGGGACATACCTAGACCTGGGGCTAGTATCATAATCCAGAAGTGTCATGTCTTTGAGGATATGTCGGCATTGAAGATGTGGTTGAAAGAGTACTCGATCGTGCACAACCGTCCATACCAGGTTAAGAACTCATACGCCCAACGTTGGTACACCATCAAATGTGAGAGCGCAGGGTGTGCATGGAAAGTCTGTGCCAGTAAGGTGAAGGGTACGGAGAAGTTTAAGATTACAACTGTGGATGGACCGCACAGCTGTGGGTCTTCTGAGCCCGGCCAGAAACATCATCAGTTGACTTCTCGGTTTATTGCAACCCGCTTGTACCCTATGATAAAGCACATGCCGACGATGCGCGTGACAGCAGTGATAGAGGCTGCTAAGCTAAAGTGGCACTACACAATCAAGTATGGGAAAGCATGGAGGGCGCAACAACGTGCTTTGAAGTTGATTTATGGTGATTGAGAGGAGGTGTATGAGCGTTTGCTGGCCATGTTAAATGCAATGAAAGCGGTGAATGCAGGAATGCAATATGAGTACGTGCCTAAGCCCAATGTATGGGTTAATAGGAGGCAGGTTTTCTTTCAAGCATTCTGGTGCTTTGGTCAGTGTGTCGAGGCTTTCAAACATTGCAGGCCTGTTCTGTCAATAGATGGGACGTTCTTGTTGGACAAGTATGAGTGAATACTGTTGATTTCTATTGGTTGTGATGTGGATAACTCGCTTATGCCGTTGGCTTTTGGTTTGGTGGAGAAGGAGGACAGATCAAGCTGGGCTTGGTTTCTACGGCTTGTACGGATCTATGTGGTTGGTTCGGGGAGGGAGGTATGTGTGTTGTCTTACAGGCACGCTGAGATCTTGAGCACCGTTAAGGAAGTTATACCAGAACACTCTCCTGTGCATCATCGTTGATGCACATGGCACCTTGCGGAGAACTTGTTCAAAAAGATGGGGTGAAGAACAACTTTGCACTTTTCGAGAAGGTATGTCGGCAGAGGGAGGTAAAGCTGTTTGAGGAGAAGTTGGAGGAGTTGAAAACAAAAACTAATGCCGAGGGCCGTGATTGGATCAGGGGTTTAATGAAAGATGTGCATAAATGGTCAAGGGCTCATGACGCAGGAGGAGGAGGTACGGGTTCATGACTAGCAACATGGCAGAATGCTTCAACGGGCTGCTTAAGGGATCACGTGGATTGCCAGTTACCGCAATTGTCGCCTTCACTTTCTACAAGTGTGTTGCATGGTTTGTTAACCGGCACCGGGAAGCCTCAGACATGTTGAGGGCACATGCACGTTGGCCACGTCGTCCTCACGGCTTCCTTGAGAAAGCAAAGCTGCAGGCCAATGAACAGGAGTACGAGTGTTTTAACCATGTGACGGGCACGTATGAGATTGTTGAGGGTGGAGGGACGACCGAGGATGGAGAGCTCCGAGAGGCCCAAAGGCATAAGGTCATGATTACATCATTCACATGCACGTGAGGTGTGCCCGACAAGTTCCATTTTCCATGCTCCCACATGGTGACCGCATGTAGGGCCCAGAATGTCGATGTTGACACCAAAGTCTCGACGGTGTTCAGTGTGGCTGCTTTGGTCAGGACCTGGGCCCCACGGTTCGAGCCATATCGTGATGAAGGCGAGTGGCCAATTTACACAGGTCCCAGGTACACAGCAGACGAGAGGTTACGTTGGCACAAGAGGGGCAGCAGGAAGTGATCAAGGTACAAGATGGACATGGATCGGATACTTGGTCGCACCAGGAGGGGTAGGGCAAATCCCTTCGTTGGGTATGTGCGGCGCCACTTGTTATGGCGCCGTGCTATGCATACATGACGCCACTTGTTATGGCGCCGAGCTGCCTGATCCTGCAAAAAAATAATTCCGACTAGTGGAATATGATGGAGTCAGTCTTTGTTGTGGTATATCCTGAATTTTTTCAAAAAAAGAACTTTTTATCTTGAATTGATGGCAGGTAGAGGTAATTGGCTTTATGCTGAAAGGTGTATGCTATGGTTCACCTCTGTGCGTATTTCTCTGCGGAAAGCAGCCCTCTTTTGTCATATCTTTGTTCAGAGAGCAGCCCTCTGTTGTCATATCTCTGGGCGGAGCAGCCCTCTGTTGTCATATCTCTGGGCGGAGCAGCCCTCTTTTGTCATGTCACTGCACAAAGCTGACCTCTTCTGCCATGTCACTGCACAAAGCTGACCTCTTTTGACATGTTACTGTACAAACCTGCACTCTTTTGTCATATCTCTACACAAAGCAGCCATCTTTTATCATATCTGTGCGCAGAGCTGCCCTCTTTTGTCATGTCACTGCACAAAGCTGCTCTCTTTTATCATGTCACTGCGCAAAGCTGACCTCTTTTGTCATGTCGCTACACAAACCTGCCCTCTTTTGTCATGTGACTACAGTAAGTTATCTCGTTTGATATAAATAGCACGGTTGGGGTGTCATGACATTGTAGCTAGCGAAACCTGTAAATTAAACAAAGAAGCATCTTCTCTTTTGTTGTGAAACATACCATGTCTGAAGCTGAGGGGCCAGTCGGATATGGGTCACCGAAGGAAGACCTTCCCTTAGAAAGGAGGGATAACTTCGGTCCAAACTACCGCTTGATGCCAAACCGGCGTGCTCAACCTGCAGGTCTTGGATGGCCTAGTCGATGGCGGACAACATTTCTTCCGATCCAACAGTCTGGGGTAGAAATTGCTAATATTACTGCTAATATTCGATACCATAATATTACTGCAGATGGCGCAATGCGACTTCTCCCGCTGGATCGACCCTCCTCATCAACTGTATATTGCCAACTACGTGAATACATTATGGTATTGAATATTTGAGTTGGAGGAGCGAGTCGAGACTCTCAACGAAGAGAATAACGACCTCCGCCAACAGATGCAACGCGAGAAGGGCAACGAGGAGGTCGTGAACATAGCAAGCTCGTATGATCCCACATGTTGCTGTGCGAACCCCAGCTGCATATGTGCGTGTTACTACCACGACGGCCAGCCACGTCCGAGGCGGCTCCCTCAGCAACACTCTATGTGGGTGCCACGAGGCTCGTTTGGCATATAGTCAACGAGATATATGGTTGTACCTTCTACCAGTACGCACGCTCTCTATGATATGGACCAGAGAGAGTGATTAACCTAGTAATATGTCGTCTTTATTTTCTTGTGTTCGTTGTTGTGTTCATGGTGTGTCGTCAGGACTGGTGCTTTGATTTAATTTCTCGCTTGTAATACTTTCTATATTTTATGTATGTGCGCCGTGCCATTCCAATGTTGATGATGAAGTCCATTTTAATTATCTCCACATCTTTTCGCATTCATTCTTTGTACGTGTTCAATATCACTTTCCTTCCTTTCGTCCAATTGTTCATATCACAGTTGTCCTCAAAAAATATATCATTAAATTTCTTCCAATAAAACAACATAACATGATCGTAAAATGTTATTGCCAGTTGATCATATTTTTCACGGTCAGCAATGTACGAAATTCACAAATAGCTCATTCATTACTTCACACAAAATTCTTATTTTTCAAACATCATTTAATATATCCAAAAGTAATTTTTTTTCCTAAATATAACTTTACAAATACATACGAATTCTATACCTTACATTCAGGAAACCCTAAAAGAAAACTAATTGAGCCAAATCAAGTCTCAATATACAAAACAGCATACATTGTACATATACATTCAAGTCTCAATAACGTAGAATAACATCAATTGATATTCCGTCAAATAAAAAAGCACGATACATAGCATTACGACAAAACATCATAAAATATTTCACAGATTCTAAAAACATAAATAGGTCCACATACATAGTTCATAAATTCTCAAAACATACATATACGTCCACATCAAACATACATATCAATAACCTACTGAGTACATCGAGGCCACTTCCCCTTCCTCTGAGCATCAGGGTACTCCTTAAGGGCTGCCTTGACACGTCGCGCTCTCTCTTTCTTTTTCTTCCTTTCACCCTTGAGCCTTGCCGCGGCCCTCCTACCCTTCTCCTCGCGGTGCTCCCTCGTGGCCTCCTTTTTCATCTCCCTTTCCCACCTATCCTTTCTTTCTTCATCCCACTTCTTCGTGGCGTTAAGGTACTTCTTGTCATCCTCAGCAATCTCGGTGTCGATCCACTGCTCAAAATCACAAAGCGGTGGAGGCTCCCGCAGATGTACGCATTCGTTAAACCAACAGGATTAATACCAAATCGATGAATCGACAATACAACATACCATCTTGCCGAGGACGACGGCGCCACGTGGCGGATCAAACTCCCAGTTGCCGCACATCCAATACCTCTGCCTGTACGTCTCCGGTTTGTCCGACCTCTCTACCTTGCAAGGATCGCCGCAAAAACACATCGGCACTGCAACACCGGGTGGAGGTGACAAACGGGTGAAGCCCATCACAACCTAAAACGCAAAATTAATAACACAACTACAAACGAGTATCTATCATTGTTACCCAAATCAAACCATAAAAACGAATCTACACCTACAACTATTCTTATATTACGCATACTCAACGCTAATCCAACCTAAAACCGACCCAAATCGAACTAATTTTATCTAGGGTTTCAAATCTTCCACCCACGAAATATACCTCAAACACAACATATCTATTGCCAAAAATCAAGGGAGGGGAGGGTGCTTACCTTCCTTGGTCGGTTTGGAAGAAAAATCCTGAGAAAAAACAACGGATTAGCGTGGATTTGGAGGGGAAAGAGTGGGGGGGTGGAGCTGTGTTTGCTCGGGCTGAATAAGGGAATGAGGGCGTGGGGGCCGGGGGGGCGTGCTTGGGGTTAAGTCCTAGATAACGGCGCCACGTCCTTTAACATCGTTTTTGCATAGCACAGCGTCATGGCCTTGGCGCCGTGCTACGCCACGCTGGCTCCTACGTGACATAGAGCGGCGCCACATATAATGGCGCCGTGCTATGTACCCTCGGCGCCATGTGGTTTGGTGCCGTGTGGGGGTCCATTTTTGGAAATCTTTTTCCCAGGGGTCTATTTGTAAGAAACTTTCAAAATTTGGACTAAAAAGCAAAAATTATAGTCCAGTAGGCATAGTTTTCTGGGGTTGTAACATCCTTATTTCTGGAAACGTTAGTAATCTCCGTAACTACCCCAGAACTAAACAGTTGTAGAATATCGTACGAGAATGAGCATCAGTACAATACATGCTTATAGATAAGATCTAAACTTTATTACAAATATAGGGTTTATCAACTAGGTTTGGACTGATACAATGTTGCTCATAGGGAAACTTTATTACAATGTTGAAACCTGTGTTGCTCATAGTAAAATTTATTAGAATGTTGCAATTGTATTTATAAACATTTTTAACCCGGCAATACAGGTTTTCTGGGGTACGGTGTTGAGTTTACTATGAGTTAAAGGATCTTTTTACCTTTTCCCCGTTAACTTAATGCGCTGTATTGCCGGGTCTAATACAATGTAACTTGGTGGTTTTATTTAAATGAAATCGGGGTGTTTTGACCGTGGCCAGAGTGTCCATCCATCATTTTCTGTTATGCTGATGCATTTTCACTAGCTTGAAGTTACCTACCCTACATAGCTAGGAGAGGCGGCCTGAAGTGGTAAGAGCCACGGTGGAAGAACTAAACAAATTAACCACCAAAAAAGATGCACTGAGGGCCTATTTGCTACGTATGAATTTTAATGAAATTTAAAAGAAGTAAAATAATTTCTAGAAAATTTTTGTGTTTCAAGCATAGGGGACTTAAATTAATCAAAAGGATGGGATCACAAAGGATAGTAGTGTTATGAATAGAGCTTATATTCACTATGAGACTAATGGACTAATACACACACACACATACACACGTACAAGTATGGCATATATGTAGGAAACTCTTTATACAACAGGATAAATACATGTATAATACATATCTAACATCCCCTTAAACTTATAGTAGATCAACAACATGAAGTTTGGAGATGTGAAAGCAATGCTGAGCTCTGGTTTGTGCCTTTGTGAAGAAGTTTGCTAACTAAACCTCTGAAGGCACAAACTGAAGAGCAACAACCTGGTCCTGCAACTATGTCCGTATATAGAAAGCATCAACACCAATATATTTTGTAAGCTCATGCTTTACTAGATCATAAGTAATGCTAATAACATCTATACTGTCAGACAAAAGAGGAGTTGGTGCAGAAACAGAAACACCAAAACCTCAAGTAACTATTGTAGCCAAGTAACATCCGCAGTCAACAAAGTCATAACTCGCAACTCAAACTTAACAATAGAACCAGAGACTGCTATCTGATTCTTAGTCTTTCAAGCAATAAGAGAACCACAACAAAACGTAATAGACAGATAGAGATCGACGATCAGAAGGATCACTATCCCAAGTGGCATCAGAATATGCCTGAAACTGTAAAGAGCTGGAGCGAGGGAAAAAAGGATGACGAGAGATAGTTTCATGAAGTATCGTAGAACACGAAGAAGATGATTATAGTGGAGCTAAGTGGGAGCAGAAACAAACTGACTCAAGATATGCACATGGTATGAAATATCAGGACGAGTGATACCAAGAAAAACAAGACTCCCAATAAGGTGACGATAGCAAGTAGGATCGGTAAGGGGCTCGACATCAGTGGGACGAAGATGAACATTAAGCTCTATAGGAGTCTCAGTTGTGTGTTAATCAGCAAGAGAGGCACGACAAAAAAGATGTTGGTTATACTTTTCTTAGGACAGATAGAAACCCTCAGAAGTAGGAATAATCTCAATCCTAAGAAAGTAGAGAAGAAGACCTAGATCAGATGTGAGAAACTGCTCGTGAAGACGCTTCTTGACAAAAGTGATGTACTAAGAATTATCTCCAGTAATGGTCATATCATCAATATACAAAAGAAAAAGCATTCGACCACGAGGGGAAGTGTGAACAAAAAGAGCAAAATCATGAGCACTAGCAGATAAGCTAACTACAGTAACAACAAAAGGGAAACGATCAAATCAGACACAAGGAGCTGACTTGAGGTCATAGAGAGATCGGCGAAGGCGACAAATTATACCCTCAGATACAAAATACCCAAGGGTAGCTGTACGTAGACCTCCTCACGCAACTCGCTATTGAAAAATGCAATCTTCACATTCAACTGAGAGATAGACTACTATCGAATAGAGGCCACGGCAAGAAAAGTGTGAACAGTGGTCATGTGAGCGACAGGAGCAAACGCCTCATTGTGGTCATGACCATGCTACTGCTGAAAACCACACGCTACAAGATGAGTCTTGTAGCGCTCAAGAGAACCATCAGAGCGGGTCTTAACCTTATAGACCCTCTTGCACGTGATAGGAATAACACGAGTAGGAAGAGGAACAAGATCATACATGCCAGTACGCTCAAGGGCAGCAATCTTCTCTGTCATTATATATTGCCACTCCTGATGAACTACAACATTACGGTAAGAAGTAGGTTCGGCAAGAGTAGCAACTGCAAAACTAAAATGCTCAGGAGGTCGAATAGACTGACGATCGCAAATAGCATAGCGAGGATGACCCACCAGAAGGAGTGGGCACATCAGAGAATCCTCAACTCGCGGTTGACTAATAGAGAGGTAAGAAGGAACAAGTTAGGAGAAACATCAGGAGAGGGTACCGGTGGTGAAGAAGGTGCCGACTGGGAAAGTGGTACCGAAGAGACCAAAGGCTGTGGTGGAAGAGTGCTGACTATGAGGGTGAAAGGAAAAGTCAGAAAAAAAAGTGGCTCGCCAAGATATGCTGAAGTGTAGAAAGGAGGGGGATGAGGATAGAAAGGACAAGACTCATCAAAAGTAACATCCTGAAAAATTCGCATCCATCGGCCAACAAGATCGCAACAACGATATCCCTTGTGCTAAGCGGTCAGCATGATGCACTCATGGAATGAAAGAACAATATAGCACACACATACGCAAAGAAGCGAAAATTAATAATCAGGAGTCTTACCATAAAGATGCTCAACTGGGATCCTACCCTGAAGAGCAAAGGATGGCTAAATACTGATAAAAAAATGGCAGTAGAAATAGCTTTAGTCCAGAAGTATGGTGGAACAGCGGAAATAAGCATGAGAGTATGAGCTGTCTCAAGAAGATGATGATGCTTGCGTTCAATCACACCATTTTGAATATGAGCATGCGACAAGAAAACTGAGAGAGAGTGGCCTGTTCAGCAAGAAACTACGAAGAACTCCCAACAAGTACACCCCAGCGGAATCAACACGAAAAACATGAATAGGAGTGTCAAACTGAGTACGAACCATGGTGGCAAAAGTCTTGTAAATAGATAGAACCTCACTACAAGATGACATAAAATATATTATTGTATGTCGAGAAAAAATCATTAATAAAATTGATATAATATCGATGACTTCTTTTCAAAACGAAAAGAGCTGGTCCCCATACATTAGAATGAACAAGATTAAAAAGACGCTAAGACACTCGCTCACTAGAAGGATATGGGAGTTGAAGTTGTTTTTCAACCTTACAACCTTGACAATTGAGAGAAGCATCATCAGACATAGACCATAAAAGACCACGACAAAGTAAGAAAGACATATGTAACCCACAAAGATATTCTAAATGATGATGCCACTAAAAAAGATGCGAAAACAATGGCGGGGGTGACAAAACTGATAGAGGCAGCGAAAGGAAGATGAAACTAGTCAAGCTTCCAGGGCGGTCACAACTCATGGCAGCAAGGAGCAGTACCAACCGGAGTCCCTATGCGGCGATCCTGAACACAACAAAAATCAGAATCGAGAATAACACGATAATTACGATCAGTGAGCTAGCTAGCAGAAATAAGCTACATGGTTAGTTTGGGAACATGACAAACAGTAGAAACATGAAATGAGAAATTGAAAAAAGTGCATCGTCCTGCGACAGAAATAGAGAGGCACCATCTGTTGTTTGAACAGTGATAGAAGCAGCTAAAAGACTAAGGGAAGTAAGATAGGTGAAGTCAGATTTCATATGACCACGCATGTGCTGAAACTAGTTTCGATAACTGAGACCATTGAAGATCACTGGGTAACGAGGAACAGAAATGGTGTATGCAAAAGAATATTTTTTTCTTTTCTTTTTTTTCTTTCTTTTGCTTTTCTTTTGATTTGGTCGGTCAACACATCATGACCGCACAGAGGCCTCAAGGCCAAAAACAAAGGTAGCGGCTACCTCAGCTCTTGGCAAGAAAAGAGCGATCAGTCAGGCAGCCACTGTGTCTCCAACAAGACTCCAAAGCCAGTGGCTCCGGCTCCAGCGACAGTGGCGCCAAGACCTCACAGCGACGTCTGAGTAGGCGCCACTCGGCAGAGAGGTACGCACGACATCCTAGAGACCGGAGCGATAGCCGAAGTGGTAGAAGAAGAGCCAAAGGACAGTGGACCCAATGGCTTCAGTAGCGGCGGCTCCCACGACCGGCGGCCAATGGTTTCAATGGGATCGAGGCGATGACCGAGTGGCGTCCTAACCCGTGGCCCAGAAGGAGTCGACGAGAAGACCCAGCGGCGGCTCACCTAACGGGAGAGCGACGGCCATGAGTGATGGCCGACGTCGGTGGAGGATCTTACGGCGGCGGTGAAGAATGTATCGGCAGTGGAAACAGAAGAAGCCCAGACAGAGCGATCCAGACAAGAGGATCGGTGAAGAACAGATCTGGTCAGATGTCAAGCTAGGCGGTGGATGAAAGGCACGTGAAGCGGTGGCGGTTGAGGAAGAACAGCGGCGAACTCTAGGTATGATGAAATCCTAGGTATGGCTCTAATACCATGTTATGAATAGCGTTTGTATTCATCATGAGATCAATGGGCTAATATATACACACATATAAGTATGGTATATATACAGAAAATCTCTTATACAACAGAATAAATACATAACTATATAATATATATCTAACAAGTTGAGCTTCCTTCTCATCCAATAATTGCCTTCCTAGCATTCAGATAAGTGGCATCTTTGCTAGACGAGAACATGTTACGTTGTCATAATTAAATGCGTGATACACCTCGGAGAACGACTATGGACTGCTTTGTCGATGGCTACAAATGATGGCTTTTTGGTCATTTACGGCAGAGATTACAGAAGAGAGATACTGCTATGCGATTTTTGATGGTACAGATATTAGTTTTTTAACGTGTACTACAATTAACTTGTAGACCCTATCTTAAAAAAATACTCTGTTTAAAAGTTAGTTACTGTAGCAAAAATCAAAAGTGGCTATTAGAAGCCTCAAATAATAGGGCCTATATACGATTAACCTGTTTTTGCAGAAAAACTCTCTTTTTCATTGTTTAATTGACACTTCACGACTTTTGTCGCCGACTTCTTTTTTTGAAAACCGGTTTTGTGGCCAACCTGATCGGGATGAAAATTGAGAAAAAAAATTCAAGAATATTCAGATGATTAATTTGTAGAAGCTGCATATATACGACGAGATCATACAGAGTTTAATATGCCTCGGAAACATACATACAATTGCATTGCATGCTCACATGGCAGCAAGCTGCAGCATGTAATAACTGACTAACATGACCTAAATTAGCAGCACAACCACAATGTCTCGTTATTTTTGTCAAGCCTGGAAATAGAACATACAGAAAAATCACAACAGAGCCATTCCTCACCTCACCACCATGATTTGCCCCGAGCTTTGCGATCATCCTCAACAGCAGCAGGGTCGTCGTCGTCGTCTTCAGCCGGACGAGCCACCTGCGGTGCCGGAGCTGCCCACGTCTTATCAGTGGCCTCCTTTGGCTGCGAAGCTGCGACTGGCGACCCATGGTGAGGAGCACCGGCCGCGGCGTCTGGAGGAGCTTGCGCTCCCGGTGCCTCAGTAAGTGCCGTGGTCTTCTCCGCGGCACCCTTTCTACCTCGGGGTACACCGACGGCGTCAACCGATTCGAGGATTGCTGGTTGTGGGCCTTGTGGCCGCCGGGGGACAGGTTTGGGGTCCGGACGCCCGCGTTCCTCGCCCCCACAGCATCCGATGAACGGGAGACACATCGTCGGCGCCGGCGCCCAGGTAGATTGGTAGCAGGCGAGTGATTATATTAACGCTAGCTAGGAATGGGGTGCTTAGAGCCTTAGAGTAAGTTGAGATGAGGTTTGGCGAGAGAGAACAGAATATAGCAAAGGTGTAGGCTAGCTGAGCTCGTACGACTTAAGCTAAGAAGAACCTCAGGGTGGCCAGGAACAGCTTCTCAAGCAACAGAAGGATGCCCGGGCCGGCCCCTCAATGATGGAGAATTTATGCCCCCAAATTTAACAAAACCGTTAAAGTACGGTACAAATTTGTGCACGTATTTAAGTGAATATATACCCCGACCTTATCTATTTTGGTCGTGCATTTTATAAAAAAATAGTATTAGACCTCAAAGGTTCAAAATCCAATCTGCTGTCCCGGGAGAAGCGACTCCCGGGGTAGCCATCTGCGTGTGATCATCCACAACTAGGCAATTTGGAGTCTTTGCTTATCGAATCTGAAGCAGAAAGAAAAAGTGTTCGACGGGATCTTCCGCCAAGTATCCAGACGAGGCATCGTTCCCTTTGGCTACTTTTGCGGATTCGTAGTGAAGAAGCCAACTTCGTTGTCGAATTGGATTGATAAAGGGAACACAAACTCGAATCCAACGCTCAAGAGAGCAACACTCATTTGCATCCAATTAATTACCCAGTGATATGTATTGTCTTAGGTTGTTTTTTGTGAATTTTGCTGAAAATAGCTAGATGCACATGAAGAAAGCTACCAGGAAATTCATAAACCTTGCATTGCTATGTACACTTTCTTGGACATCCACTGCTTCATGTACACATAAGTGTACCAAGGATTTTAGATTTTAGCATTCTCAACTCGACAATTCAATTCTCCTCGATTCTGTTCCACGACTTGACTCTATACTAATTGTCAACTCACACTCTACCTCAGTGACTGTTCCAGCGTCAAATTCACCAGCACCATTATCTACACCATCCCACGACATGCCCTAGTGTCGTACTACACCATCTCTGTTGATGATCTTCTGTCTCGATCGATCGTCATCTTCCATCAAGAGATTGTGTTGTTAGCTCAAAGATGTTTCTTATTATTGAGTTTATTGTAATTCAAACCGTTGCAGCCTATTATTGGGGGCATCTATAGGGATTAATTATTGACAGTTTATTTGATGATTTGTCGTCTTCTACAGGTTATTGCGGTAAGATCCGCACATAAGGAGTAAGGTGGAGTTGTGGTGTTTTCAACGCAATGAGTTAATTTGCACTACACTTGATCGAAGAGACTTTGAAAACATCAACAACAATTATGGGGACAACTAAATTTGATGTTTTGTTTACTATTTCGATATGTTACATTTTGGATCGATTATGTAACCATTATAAGGTTTTGGCAATATTGATTCTCAGGAATTTTATTTTTGGCAACATCGATTCTTGGAAATTTGATAACACCATGATGACAGCTACATAATACTCTTCAAAGTTTCTTATTCATTAGTAAAGGTTATGCTCTAAATATGAGTTCGAGATTAAGGATTTAAAGTGTAAGAAGAAGTTAATTATCTACATAGATACTACAACATTTGGTATTACAGGAGCAATACATTCTAATTGTCATAACTCAGTATGAGGGGTCTATTACAGATATTATTTATATTACATTGACGACACAAGAGTTACTTTCATTTGGATGTTCTTCTACATAAGCAGTTTTAAATTATGTCATGGAATTCAGTGACGATCACACATGCAAGTTGCTCTTCATGTGTTCTAGGTGGAGCATGTAAAAGGTCCATAAGTTAAGTTCTTCACTATAGTTATCCAACGTTACAGGAGAAGCAAATAGAGAAGACTGATCTAATCTTACTCATTGATTAGTCCTGTGAACTATCAACGCACAAGGATCATTGATGGTGAACTATGATTTTAAGAAGATTTGATTTATATTATAATACAAATTCGTATTCATGTATAAATAGACACATAAGCCAACCCTATCTCGGTTTCGTAATCTCTTTGACTCTTTTTCCCTAACCTATATATACCTCTGTAGTCATATAGTTGAGGCATGGTGATGTTCCCTGGGCTTATAATTTCTCCTTATATAGTGATTTCTGTATCGTGTGTCCGTGGCTTTTCTGCAAGGGTTTTTCACATTAAATTTATGTCTCTCGTTCTTTTGATCATCTATTTTTGTCATGTGTATAATAACAAAAACTGTTGGAAATGTGCATAATATTTAATTCCAAATTTTACTAGAAGGCAAATATAGCAAATAACTAACGATACATAAATTAGTACTAACAACAGGCAACATATTGTACTTCAAAACATATGTAGAAACATAATGTAAACAAGTCGATCGGTCACATGAATAACTTACAGTTGGGTCTGACGAGAAACAGTGCAGAACATAGACGTAGCAGCGAAGCGAGTAGTCACGTAGATGTGCACTGACCAGAAACATTATTGCCAATCCCCCCCCCCCATACAGGTCTTCATGGAAGCAATGGATCAAAGATAGTGCTCTTCTTCTTTATGGTGTAGACCAGGAAGAAGAGTCGATGAGGTTCAGATGACACAACACAATAGAACAGGTATGCAACAGGAAGAAATGGAGGCAGTGATTCTTAGCACTATGCTCTAGATGTCTACATGCATACACACACACACACATACATATATATATATGGGAGCATATCTAATGCAAAAGGGTATTTCAGTGCTAAAATGCTAAAACTTCTCTACAGCCATCAGATCTGTACTGTACGGATCTGATCGAAAAAGGTGGGATATCCCAACCCTTAAGCATTCTTTCACAAAACCCCCTACAGAAACCTTATTTATCATTTTAAACTCATTATCTCCTCATCTCCTCAATCCCAATCGATTGCACTGGAGCCGGTGCCGCCGCTGCCCCTTCCTCCTGAGCCCCGCCACCTCAACTCCCCTCCCTAATCTCCTCCGCCGCTCCTCCCTTGGCGCCACGCCCCTCCTTCGCCGCCTCCCTCCCATCCTCTCCTCCACTGCCTCCCTTCTCGCGTTGCTCCCCCCCACCCCCGGCGCCATGCCCCTCCGCCGCCGCCTCCCTCCAATCCGCTCCTCCGCCGCTCCTCCCTTGGCGACCCCCCGGCCCACCGGCACCGCTCCTCGGCCGCCCCCGACGCCGCCCCAGCCCTGGCACTGCCCCCGGCCTCTTCCTCCCTACCCTGGCCGTTGCCTCTCTGGCCCTACGCCTCTCCATGCAAATAAATTGATTACCAATGCAAAATCTCACCTCAAAACATGGCATGCTAATAATTTCAATTGGAAGTGTTTTGTTGGGTTCATAATCGAGACCCACTTTATTCTCTGCTTTGCATTCAGTACTTTTGTGTCAGAAGCATGCATGTAGCATAATGCATTTGATATGTGGTTTCTAACATGAATTTGAGCTAGCTACTAGGCACAAAATCTGATAATCGTTCATGTCCAAATTTTGATACTATCCAATAAAGCTTGATATGCTAACATATTTATTTGCATGGACTTCCTTAAATCTGTAGTAGTAGCCGTGAGACTGTCCAATAAAGCTTGATATGCTAACATAAAGCTTGATATGTCCAATAAATCTTTGTACATAAAGCTTGATACTGCCCAAAAGTCGGGCAACACCTATTGTTTAAAACTCATTAAAACTGATACCTCTCCAAAAATTCATCCTTGTCCATGTTCTCGGGTTGTTTGAGATAAATAGCAGACCATGCAAATAACAAAGCACAGTCTTGTTTGAGACAAAAACTGATACCATTCATTAAGCATTCTCAAAGTTACAGACAACATGGACATCACAAAACATAATCACAAGTTGCAAGTTGCCGAGAATATGGACATCTCATTCACAAATTCATTCAACTAATTCATTTATGCACAACCCAAAAATTCTTACAAGTCATTTCCATGCAATCTGCAGCCTAATACATTCGTAAGAGATTACACTAACATTCATAATCTCAGTATACATCATTTTCACATACATGGAACTTCCACCACACAAAACATAGTCTCAGGGAATGCACTTATTCACAATTTCAAGCTTGAACAATCAACAAATTCAAGCTTGAAAATGGACACCACCGATCAATCTTGAACAATCAACACAATTTCAAGCTTGAAATTACATAATTCATCGAATACACTCATTCACAAATTCATTCAACAAATTCAAAGAACTTTGATTCGGGTGCAGCGCTTCGGGAGGGCGGCTCGGAGGGCTCGGCGCTCGAGGCAGACCGGTCCGAGGCGGCGGTGCTCGGGAGAAGCTCAGGGAGGAGGCTAGTTTGGAGGGCGTCGGCTCGTGGAAGGAGGCCGGGTCGGAGGGCATCAATGATCGGGAGGAGGCCGGCTCGAGGAGGCGTGGCGTGGCGATGGGGCTCGGGAGGAAGGCGGCGCGCGAGGGGAGGCTGGGCGGCGTCGGGAGGCTCGGCGGCGTCGGCGCTCGGGAGGAAGGGCGGCGCCGGGACGGTGGCGCTGGGGATGCAGGCGGAGGGCGGCGAGGCCGAGGGGCGAGAGGCGTGGCGGCGGCGGGGCGGCGAGGGGAGCTGCAAGGGAGGAGCGGCCGAGGAGATTAGGAGGAGTTGAGACGGATCGGAATGAAGTGGGTTTTGTAATTTTAAAGATTGTTAGGGGTTTTGTGAAAGAATGCTTAAGTGGGTTGGGGCATCCCACCTTTTGATCTGATCCGCATGATCATGCATCCGATGACCGTAGAGAAGTTTTAGCACTTTAGCACTGAAATACCCTTTGCACTAGATATGCTCCATATATATATATATATATATATATATATATATATATATATATATATATATATATATATATATATATATATATATAGACACACTAGTAAGGTGCCCGTGCGTTGCGTGAAAACCAAATAAAAGTAATACATACTATCAAATATGATCTCAAACTGAGCTTGCTATGAATTATTCCTGGATGTATTCTTTTTGTGATTTTGTCAACACATAACCAAAAATCCAGATAAGAGACAGAAGAGCACAAACCTTCATTCTCCTCTCAACCTCAAAGATCGCCATCCCATCAAAAGTCAATGAATCTCTGCTTCGTTCACTATCGCAACATTCTCATCCTAAGAAAGATGAAAAGAACTATTAATTACTGAAAAGGGAACATGGAAGTATCAGATTTACCAAACTTACCTCTGAAATCAAATAATTGCCAACATCTGGAGCAGATGGGATATCATTTATTTCGTCCTCATAAAGAATATTGCTAATCCTTGGCAAGAGGCATTCATCAAATTCTCTGTCAATTGAACATGAAGTTCTATGTCAACAACTCAACAAGTAATTGTTGCAGTACATGAACAGAAACCAAATTTACAGAGCCCCCTAGGGTAGCCTTAGTTTGATAGTGGACAATGCCATGACAATGATACTGAAATCATATTAACAATAATAATCTTACTTGAAGAAGCCCCCCCTAACATTGCACGCAACATTTTCTGGCGACACAAAGAACAGGGATAGAGCAATTTGCCTACAGGTTGAAGTAGGGTATCCTTTAGTAATCATGCAATAAGTCTTTTTTTGTATTGGTACAGACGATGACCCTTACCTCTACTTGAGGTGCATAATATGGAGTGAATGCAGGAACCACATGAACTCTAGTTTGATCTTTCTCACCCCAAACCTTCAGGCGATCATCAATAACTAATGCTATTCCAGGATGGCAAGATCCACCATGGAAAACATTTAGCAAGGACTTTCTTAAGCCTAGAAATAACAAATTTGATATTAACATCAATAGAATGGAACAAGAACCAAGCAACAAATAGGGTGTGCATAAAGGGGAATGAAAACATTGATGCTGCAATTTCGATAGCCTCTGATTAGGAGAACATTTGAAAGATCATAATATACTAAGTTCTTTTGGTAGGTGCTCAGAAAAAAGACAAATCACATACCAGATTTTACACACACCATTCTATCATTAAGTTGAACAGAGTTAATCAATCTTGAGTCCGGATCAAGAAGCCTCCACATTTCTAAAGCATAGTCTCTCTCAGCAATTGTACACACATAGACCTCAAAACGCTTGCGGCCTCTTACAATCAAGTAGCTCTGAAGATCCTCCCATGCTGGCCTTAACCGCACAAGAACACTGGTATCCCTTATCTACAAAAAGACAACTCCTCGCCTAGCAACCAAAATCGAGCGGTCCATCATATAGACAAAACATAAGAAGAGACACACTACGACTCGCATCACAACGCGTCATTGAACGGTAAACGGCATGCCGTATATGCGCCGGGAGCCCCCAATCGGGAGCACCTCCCTCACCTTCTGGAAGCTGCAGACCAATGGCTCGTCGGTGGCGGCGCCGGGGAGACCGGCGGCGCGCTGCGGGGTCGCGGTAGACCCTAGACCTCGACCTGACGTTGGGGGCACGCCGCGAGAGATGCCGCCGCCGCCGATGGGCAGGTCCCAGCGCTGGCCTCGCCGAGCGCCACGAGCTGCCGGCGCCCTGCCGTGAGCAGAGGTGGGGAGGAGGCGGCGGGGAGAGCGAGGGGAGGCGGGGGAGAGGGGGCCGCGCCGCAGATCTGGGCGGAGGCGGCCGGTGGGAGGGAGGAGGAGGCAGGCGGCGGCGAGTGGGAGGAGAGGAGGACGGAGGCGGCCGCGGCCGGGGGCCAAGGAGGCGGGGAGAGGAGGCCGCGAGCGCGTGTCGGGCGAGGCGGCCGGCGTGGGAGGCGTGAGGGACGGAGGGAATTGGACCGAGGGCATGAGGGAATCGGGATTCGACCGGGTAGTTAAATAAGAGGAGGGCGAGGAGAAGGCGGGGCGGGGAGGCGAGGGGAGGCGGGCGAGCGAGGGGAGGCGGATCGGGCGACGGGGAGAGCGAGGAGGAGGCGGGCGCGCGGGGGGGAGGGGAGGAGGCGGGGCGGCGGGAGAGAGCGAGGAGGCGGGGGCAAAGCGAGGGGCGACTAAGGTGGGGAGAGAGCGAATGGAAGCGGGAGAGGAGGAGGACAGCGGGGCGGCGGGGGAGGGGAGGGGCGGCGGGGAGAGCGAGGCGGGGGGAGGCCAGAGGGGAGGGGCCATGGGTCGAGGAGGAGGAGCGATGGGGAGGAGGGCGGGGGCCGGCGGGGGGAGGGGGAGGAGGGCGGGTGCCAGCGTGGGGAGGGGAGGGGGAGGAGGGTGGCGGCGGTTGGAGGGTTTTAGGGTTGGCCGGGTGGGGAGGGGAGGGAAGATCGACGGTCCGCATGGATGGAGGCTTCGGCAACCACCAATTATTTATATATATATATATATATATATATGCAGACTATAAACTGACATGATTAAGTAGTCATTTACCCACTAGTAACTGATACATTTGACCAACCATTTACCCATTGGTAACTGTCTATCATCAAAACCCAATAAAACCTCAAATTCAAACGTTTGAATCTCATTCAAACAGAGAGAGATGTATGGTTCAACAAAAAATAAGGTAGACTTGGTCTACCAAGTGGTGCACCACATCACGATGTAATCGCGCACCGCAAGTCACAAGTCACACGATTTTCCACGTGAATACATGCGCACATGTGTTTAGCCAAAGCCCTCCTCATACCATCTCCATCCATTTGTTATATAATTCAAGGAGTGGCAAAGATTTCACCTTATAAATTCATCTCCTCCACTTTGCCTTAGTAATATAGTATTAAAACATGTATGCTTTGGAATTATACAAAATAGGCACTAGTCATATGAGCCTATTTCTAACAATCTCTTACCAATTTCAAAGCAAGAAGCAAAAAGATGTCAAAAATATTGTACTAAAATATTATTAATATACCAGTCTTATAATGTAAGTTCCGTACGGGTTGAACTTACACCTAGATTAGCAAGATTCATCTTCTCATAGCTAATGAATGGACTACGCCTTAAATTCACAGCTTTTCGTGATCATACTTCACTTGGAATCTTAACTGATACAAGGCTGCCATGAAACACGTATAAATGGAGCATTATATGGTCATGCTCTCTTATTGGATCAAGCACTTTCTAGAGAATGCCCTATTTTCGTGAACTACAACAACACAATTAGATCGTTGGCCACAAGTCTTATCTTGTTCTTCTCAATAGTACCATCAAGTCTTAGTTTCTTTTTAAAGACCCACTTATATCCTACAGGTTTGCACCTGATAGGATGATCAGTGATCTCCTAAGTTCCATTAGCCATGATAGAATGCATCTTGCTATGGACTGTCTCTTTCTAATACTCAAAATTACAAGATGCATAAGCCTTAGAAGGAGTCTTTGGCACATCATCAATGAGGTATACAATAAAGTCGTCACCAAAAGTTTTCTTAACTCTTTGTCTCTTGCTCCTGCGAAGAGCATCTGCAGCTAGATTATTATACTCCTCAGGAATATCACATATTGGTTCAGAAACGGTGAGAAGTTCAGAAATTTGATTATTCTCACTTTCAATATTTTTAGTTTGAACATTCTCAGCTTGTGAAGTATTGCTTGTAGTTCTCATAGAAAAAAATTCTCAAAGAATGAAGCATCTTTAGACTCCATTATTATGTTAGTAATAATCTCAGGAGTTTATGATTTAATTACTAAAAATCTATAAACCGTACTATATGAGCATACCCTAGAAAAATACAATCAATTGTTTTAGGTCCAAACTTTCTCTTTTCTACAATGGTATATTGACTTTTGCTAAGCACCCTCAAGTTTGCAGAAAATTGACATTGGGTTTTCTCCTCTTCCATCTTTCATATGGAGTACTTTCACTCTTTTTAGTGATTACTATGTTTAGGACAAAAGCTGATATTAATATAGCTTCCCCCCACCATGCCATAGACACACCGACACTCTCTAATATGTCATTAACCAAGTCTGTTAGTGTCTGGTTTTTTCTCTTAAGTACCCAATTTGATTATGCTGAATATGGTTGTCTAAATTCATGGACTATTTTATGTTCAAAACAGAATTAGAAAAATTCATGAGAAATATACTCTCCTCTATAATCAGACCTCAGTATTTTATTTTCTTATGTAGTTGGTTCTCAACCTCAGTTTTGTAAGTCTTAAAGTAGTTTAAATCTTCATTCTTAGTTTTTAACAAATACATACAGCAGTAGCATGTTGCATCATCAATAAAAGTTAGATAATATCTTTTACCTCTTTTTGTTAACAATCCATTTATTTCACACAAATCTGAATGAAAAATATCTAATGGAGCTAAATTCTTTTCATCCTCTAACCCCTTAATGAGTTTTCGAGGCTATTTTGCTTGCACACATGATTGGCACTTTAATCCTTTGATAATTTCATATTTTAGAATTAAAACTAATCAGACATTCTAGCAATACTATCAAAACCAATATGACAGAAATGAGAATACCAAATATTAGCATCATATTTATTTAAACCTATTGCAACATTTAAATTATAATAAGAATATAAAGAATTTAGGCAGAACAAACCTCCACTGTCATAGCCTTTACTAACAAAGTTCCTAAACTTAAATATTACAATTTTATTTGACTAAAAGACTAGTTTATAATCATCCCTGCATAGGAGAGAACTACAAATGAGGTTCTTATTTATTATAGCAACATGATGCATGTTATTCAGATAGACAAATCTTCCTGAAATAAGTTTCAGATCCACCGTGCCAACACCAAGAACAAAAGCATGTAACCCGTTTTCCATTAGATGGAGGAAGTGCCTACTGTCTGGTAAGAAAAAAAGAAATATCAGAACGTACGTGAACATTAGCAGTAGTATCAACCCATCAACAAGTGGATTGACATGTTGAAAAGACAATAGGTGAATTACCATACCCTTCTGAAGTCGAGACCTCGCCTATGATCACATTGATAGTATTCTTCTTTGGCTGTTCACCATCTCTACTCTTGCAAAAGCGATAGTTCTTCGCCATGTAATCGTATTTTTACACACAAAGCAGGTGATGTCTCTTAAATCCTTTTTATCAGTTTTCTTCTTTTTAAATCTAGTTGTCTTGTTCGGTTTGTTGAATTTATATTTCTTTCATGCTATCTTTTTTCCCTACTATATTGGTATTGTTCTAACCATGGTGGTGGCTACATTTCTTGCTCTAGCCTTTTCTTCCCCATCAAGGATAGCAATGAGATGCTCAACAGAAATCTCTTCCCTTTTATGCTTTAAACCAATGGCAAAATCCCGCCAACTAGTAGGAAGTTTGGCAATAATGTTCATAGCCATAAACTTAAGAGGCAACACATAGCCAAGGTACGCAATCTCACCAACCAGTAGCTAGAGGTCATAAGATTATCTAACTATAGACTTAGCCTCATCCATGCTAAATTCGAAGAATTACTCACATATGTAAAACCAGCGACCTGCATTTGTCTTTGCATATTTACGCTCTAGTGCATCCTACAACTCTGTAGCAGACTTGTAATCCATATACACATGGTAGAGCTGATATGCCAGAATGGTCAGAATGTAGCTAAGAGTAGTGTTGTTCATATTTTCGAACTGCATGAACTGCTCAATTGTAAATGGATATTGCAGATGGATAACCCACCACAACCCCAAGACATGAGCAAAAACTAGGTTCTAATCTACCATCTACAAAAGTTTTGAGCAGAAAACCTCTCAAGTTTCCTAGCATCAGAAGCACCAGCTATTGCTATATTGTAACAAAGTTCACAATAAGGTTTCTAGAATGTTCAAACTGTGGATAATATTTTAATTTTAGATTTTACTAGAAGGTAAATATTGCAAATAACTAATGATGCATAAATCAGTACTAACAACAGGCAACTCATTGTACTTTGAAATATATATAGAAATAGAATGTAAACAAGTTGATCAGTCACACGAACGACTTACAGTTGGGTTTGATGAAGAATGGAAAGCATCGTAGACTCGATGCTATGCAGAACATAGATGAAGCAATAAAGCGAGCGGTCGTGCAGATGTGCGCTGCCTAGAAAGCTTATTGCCGTCCTTCGGGCAGATCTTCACGGCAGCAATAGCTCGAAGATACTGCTATCTTTTTTCACGGTGCATGCTGGAAAAAGAGTCAATGAGTTTCGCACAATGCAACACAACAACATATGTACACGAAGGAAGAAATACAGAAAGTGATTCTTAGCACTATGTTCGATGTCTCAGGGCATATATATATATATATATATATATATATATATATATATATATATATATATATATATATATATATATATATATCAGAACCTGACATGATTAAGTAGCCTTTATGCACAGGTAACTTAATATATTTAACTAGCCATTCACGCACTGGTAACTACCTGTCATCAAAATCTAATAAAACCTCAAATTTAATGGTTTGAATCTCATTCAAACCGAGGGAGATGCACGGAAAATACGTGAATACATGATTTTCCGCGTGAATACACATGCAAGCGTGTGTTTAGCCAAAGCCCTCATCATGCTATCTACATCCATGTGTCATATGATTCAAGAAGTGGCAAGTACTCCATCTTATAAATTAATCTTCTCTATTTTATCTTAGCAATATAGTACTAAACCATGTATATTTTGAAATTATAAAAATAGGCATCACTCATATGGAACCATTTCTCCTTACTTCCCTCGTTTGAATTCGATTTGCACCATTTAACCCGTGTGAAAAGATGGTTTTGCCCCCGGTCACACCAGGCTGCGCACGGGATAGTTCGACCCAACCAATTCACTGTGGCATGGTGACAGCTTTGAAGGATAGTTTTTGTATTGAACGATGAGTGTGCTTTTAAGTATGAATGACTAGTGTTGCTGTTCTATTTCAATGATTTATGAGATACTTACTGGTTAGTGTTGTTGTTCTATTTCAATGATTTGTGAGATACTTGAAGAGTAGTTATGACTACAAACAAAACTCCCATGCAAAGACAAAATTCAAGGAATACAACTACATAGCAAACAAACGTACGTTAGACCATCCATATTTAAGCATCCAAAATAAGCCAGTACAATACATATGTCCCAAACTTTGCAGCTCACAACCAACGCATACCGGCGTGTGGTGCACCCAAGAGCAAATAGGTAACTTCCTGTGGCTCAGAAAAATAAAAAAATCATGAAAACGCAAAAAGGTACCGAAATGGTATTGTTGGAATCTAAAAATTGTTGGAGTGATATTCTTTGAAGAAAAATCTATAGAGTGATATCTTAGTGGTTATCAACCTTTAGAGTGGTATAGTATAGGCCGGATTCGAAAGAGCTTCGGTTGATAGTGTTTTGTACGGATGAATAATAACACACCGTTAAATAGTGTATTTTTTCAAAACGGGATCTACAGGTAAATTATAGTAAAAATTGTACTGAGTTCAACTGTACTGGCTACAATTATATACGACTATTTCTTTCTACATATTACCTCTCATAAATAAATTAAAATTTAAAAATGATAATTATAAATTATAAGTTTCAGCTTAAAAGAATTTATTCATAATTTTTTATGAGGGGAACCTATGCACCATTGTTAAGGCGGTAGCCCTAGTCCTCCGGCGTGCGGTTACGGCCGGCCGCGTGTCGCGTGTGATCGGTGATGACCGTGGGCCGTGGGAGTGGACGAGTGGTATTGCGTGTGCTTAGCTTGGTGCGACCTGTGCGCGGCTGTGCCGGTGCCTCGCATAGAAATTGGCAAAAGCAAATTGGCAGGCTATCCGCGGCCTGTTGGATATGGGTGGATGGCTGCTGACGTCCAAGTTTGTTCATGGGCCACAACTTAACAGTTAATAGGCCTAGGTTCTGAAATGCTCAACTGTCCAGGGCGCATCTCGGTCTCAGCTAGTGTTGTTAAGGAGCTTGGTCTAAGCCCAAGCAAGTCTAAGTTGAGGTTACCTACTCATTTTAGTTTTTTTCAACTTCAATTTTTTTTATTATTCAGTAATTCATCTTTTTCTGAATTTTTTAGATTTTTTAGACTTTTTTTTGCATTTTTTCCTGTGTTCCTTTGTATTGTCCGTGATGGGCTAACATTTTTTTCTATTTTTACATTTTTTAATTTAATTATGCCCAAAAAGCCAAATCAGCTACAGTAAAAAAAGCCAATTACAGTAAAATTTCAGTCAAAAGCTAGAAGCCATCGCTAAAACGAACGCCCCTGCTGGATCTAGATTTAAGTTTGGCTTAATTTAAATTTAAATAGATTTAAACTTGGCTCAAGTAAACACAGTAATAATCAATAATTCAACATGCATTAATTTTTCCATAATAATATAAAATACACCAATTTAATTAAATCTTTTGTCACCCAATCACGTTAATACCTTTCTCTCCAGTCGGTTAATATCAACATAATCTAATGACTAACATTACAAATTAATCATATCATTTAAATATCATTTCTCTCCAGTCCGACCCATCATTTAGGAGACGTTTGGAATAGTGATGACCATTTTAATTTTGAAATTTTATTGTAGTTGGTGATTTTTCTCAGAATGAGTTGGTTTATTGGATATAATTAAATTTCAAAAAAAATATAAAAATAAAAGTGGCACGCTAATCTATTATGGATAATACAAAGGAATACAGAAAAAAACAAAATACAAAAATACCAAAAAACAAAAAAAAACAAAAAAAGATAAAACATGAACAGTGGCATGAAGCCACCGCCCAACGCCCGTCGCTGGCCAAAAAGCGCAGCTGAGCGGTAATCACTTCTTCCTTCCGTCCCATCCGCCCCAATCCCACGCGCTGCCCCTACGCCTACGGTCCACCTCAATCCACCCCCGCGCTGCCCCTACGCCTACGGTCCACCTCAATCCACCCCCGCGCTGCCCCCCGCTCCAGCCCAACCGCGCCGCTACGCTCCACTCCGCCCCCGCGCCGCCCCACTGCGCCGCCGCCCCCTCCCCAATCCCGCACGCCGCCCCGCTGCGCATTCGCTCCGGCCCACTCCATCCCGCCACTGCCTCCTCCCACGCGCATGCCACCAACGTCGACGCCATCCACAGGCTTTTCCTCCCCATCATCCTCAAGCCGTCGGTCGCGCTCGCCATCGCAACCACTACACTTCATCCTCAAGGCCGCCGGGCATGCCACCGCCAGCCACTGCACATCATCCTGAAGGCCGTTGCGTGCGTCGCAACGGCGACCCGCTCCCGATCATCCTCAAGGCCGTCGCATGCGGCATTGCCGCTTGCAGGCTCTTCCTACCACACGAAAGCAGTAGGTACTGCTTCAATCAGTATGCACTATAGGTGCTCGACGAAATTACTCAGTGGATGAACTGATCTATTTTGCCCTGTATTCTTTTATTTTCTCTCCCATGTTTGACATATTGACCTATTATGCAGCTATTACATCTTCTTTGTTGCTTCTTTGATTGCTACATCTGGATTACCAAGAGGACTAAATCCTGTACAATCATGTCCGGGCGACGAGTGCAATGTCCCACTACACCATCGTCATCCAAAGGGAAAGAAAGTTTACCTGTCACTGCTCAACCATCATTATGCATTATAACAAGTTGCTTTGTCGCCACTTTTTCAACAAGAAATTTCATGAATTAAAAGAAATAGTTGCTTTGTTAGGGAGTTTTGGGCGTGGTGACCTTCTGCAACTTTTGGATTTTTCATTTTCTGATTTATATATGTAATTGTTGGATTAACCGAGATGCTGTTTGGATATTTCTTGGATTAATCAATCTTTCGGTTTCAATGGTAAATTTGGGTGTGGGATTTCTCCTGGCAATCATCGATTTATGTAGTTTGTAATCATCGATTTATGTAGTTTGTATATTTCTTTGAAGCTTTCGTAATATAATATTTTTCACATGAATTTCTATACCCGTGTATGATATTTTGCTCCTTTGTGTGCACAGAAATTATTTCTACAATTGCAACTATAGATTTTCAGGGCTTCATCTAGACTGAGGTTAATAATAAATTTATATCTGTCTTCTTTTTTTTGCTATATCATTTCAGGTAATGTGAAATTCGCAAGTATTGAGCCTTGCAGCTAACTTTCCTACCGAGAACAATTTTTCATACTAAAAGGAACTATATGTTTTCAGGGCATCATCTAGACTGAGGTTAGTAATAAATTTATTTCTGTCCCTTTTTTTTGCTATATCATTTCAAGTAATGTGAAATTCGCAAGTATTGAGTCTTGCAGCTAACTTTCCTATCGAGAACAGTTTTTCATACTAAAAGGAGAGTTGTGTGTGTCCCTTTTTTGCTATACCAGGTAATCACGAGCTCTGATGCTCTAGAGAAGATTTTTTTTCAAACTGAAAGGCCAATTATAATGGGAGTGTTCCATTCGCAATATTGAAAATGCTAGCAAGCATAATGGGAAAGACTGCAATATGTGGCCAGTGGCCCTGAGCACATTGGTGTGAAGTAGCCAACTGCCACCAATTCACCAAAAGGGTTCTTTTCCTTCATTTGTGTATTCCGTCTTTCATTCAACTCTTATAGTGTTATTCTGACATGTGTTTTATGTGTTAGTATCAAATGATATTATCATCTATTCACATTATCTATCACCAGTACTAAATACTTCATTTTGGGTTTCTTTATATTTGAATTTATGAATCCTATTTTCTACATTAAGGGATATGTTCACTGTATGTTGCAAAACATTGCTCTTATCCTTGCAATCTTATGAGTCACCCATTGATTTATTGAAATGTTTATTCCAACTTTCCATGTCAAACTGAAGGTTACTATGAAAGCACTGATGAGCATGGAGGAAATGCAATAATTGTGTAAAGTAACTAGCATGGATGCTTAACAAAATAGCAAGGTGGTTGCATTGGACTTCCTTGCCTCATGTCAAGCACACTTTCAGTTTATGATTGCTTCCTGTAATGGTACAAACCCATATCCACTAAGATTATGTTCTGTTCCTACTGAAAGCTACTTATTGTTTTTGTAGGTCTCATATTGGTTCAGACATCACTGGATATTCTCATGGCGCAAAGCCAAAATGTTCACCCTCAAAAGGCTGGTTGTTTCCCATATGCAGGCTGTCTCACAATTTGAATAAGGGGAAGCAAGGTTGGTTCCTAGATAGTGAACAACCATGCTATTTACCTAAACATAGTGTTGGACTTTTGAGGGCATTTGGGTAATTTCCCAATTTGAAGAAAGGAACAAAAGGGGAGGTGGTCCCACCTGTCTTGCATGCGCTTGGGGGGGGGGGGGGGGGCTTGGCCTTGACCGTTTCATGTGGTGGCCAGGTCATGTGGACATGGCGTGGCACCAGAGGCGCCACTGGGCCGAGCACCTCGGTGCCGGTCGTTGGCTATAGCCCGCTGGTTGCCTCCTCACTCCCCTATATAAGACGGCCTCCCTCTCCTCTTTTGAGCACGGAAAAAAGTTAGTGAGTACTCTTCCTCTTAGATCTCTTCCTCCTCTCGGTTGTTCCTTGATTTGAGCTTTGAGACGGCTGAGCAATCCAGATTTGTCTTCTTTTGGCATTTCCCTTGCGATTCCTTGAGCTATATCTCTTTGAGATGTGGCTGCTAGGAATTTGGGACTTTTGCCTAAGGCAGTGAATCTGTTGGCTCATGCCGAGTTGGGAAGAAGAAATTGAGGCTTGTTGCTTCGTGTTCTTTGGTGCTCTTGACCGGAGCACCTCGGTTGTTTTGTGCAGCATCTTCCCTGTACTTCGTCTTCGTTCTTTGGTGTGACCAGATTTGTGAAGATTGGGCATTGTATCTCCTTCAACCTTGTCTCAGATTTGCAGCACAGCGAGGCAATTGGTTTTCTGGGACATCGCCTTTAGGTGTGTCTTGCCCTGGTTCGTCATGGTGGTTTCGATTACGATCGGTTCTGTGAGTATTTCGGTTTTCTTCTTTTCTTTACAAGCATTGTGAGACATGCTAGTTAATTAACTTCTGTGAGTTAACTTAGCATTGGGAGACTTTGCAAGAATTGATTGTGGGCTCAGTTTAATGCTCAATGAAGATACTTGTCTACTACTGAGATTGATCTGATTAACTAGTTTAGATTTGAGCTCTAATATTGATGCTTGCTCTTGTCAT
The DNA here is from genome assembly GCA_036346265.1 of Melocanna baccifera. Classification (NCBI taxonomy): domain Eukaryota; kingdom Viridiplantae; phylum Streptophyta; class Magnoliopsida; order Poales; family Poaceae; genus Melocanna; species Melocanna baccifera. The sequence continues at coordinate 4,834 of JAYEVJ010000265.1, read as the reverse complement.
TTGATGTTTACATTTCGGCCTATTACTGTCGGCTATGCTAGTTCATTTCAGTTATGTGATCTCTAGTAATTTTCAGTACTTAGTAGCTTATTTTTGGCTCTTTAGGAGGAGACATGTCTATCTTCGATATTCTGTGATCATGTTCCCTATAAACTGATCAAGTTACTTAGGCTGTAAGGTGTACTATTTATTTGACATCATTTCTTTTGTTGATATTCTGTGAACCGACAATAATTTGTCTTCTTTTGTGAATGCAAAGTCCTGTGATAAATTAGCAAAAGCATAATTTAGAGCTCAAATGCAGAAAACTAGTAATCATATCTAATTTGTGAAGAGTGTAGACATAGTATTGAGAAGACTAAGAATTAATCTTGAGCAACTCTACTTCTGAGCAATAATAATCATTAAAACATGAGCTTTTTACTGGTTTTAATTATTTACTTGCTCTATGCCTGGATTATATTCTCCCGTTTAAATGTCTTAGATGATTTACATGATATCATGTTAATTTTGATATTTATATGCTGCTGGAAATATACTTTGATTATCTTTTATTATGCTGGAATTAAGTCTAAAATTTTGCTAAAACCACATTATTTACAACACATAGTACTTAATTTGTGTTCTACTCTCTCCCTTGCTGGTGATAATGACGAAATATGGATGGGGTCACAGAGCTATCGAGTAGCACAATCCAGTAAGGTGGATTGTATCAATTTAACTCCTGTTCGATTAGAAGAAAAAAATGAGAGCTTTCAGATGTCACAAATCTGATACAATTTTGTCCCTTAGAAATGAGGATTTGGAGGAAAAGGTGATTATTGGGTTTCAGAACATATATTGGAGATTCGTTTTAATTTACATGTCATATTGGTTCAGGCATCATAGTTTCGTTGTTTACTTGAAATAGGTGCTATGGATGGTATAGTGTCAACACAAGAGAAGAGGAAGGAAGGTGAATCTGAACCTTGCTATACAACCCCTGTGAGGTCACAAAAAATGACATCGATCCCACACTAAAAAACACAAAAAAATATTGTATATAGAGATGTTTTAGTGTAATCCAGGTATGTGTCCGTTCCATGCATTTGGAATTTATTTCATTGTTACGTAGATGTATTACTGTTAATAATGCATTATATGTAATTTATTCTTTGAAATTGTTCAATTTCATATCTTCATGGAGAATGAGAGGGCCGTAGCATATATTTCATTGCTCATAACAAAATGGTAAAATTCATGGTCCGAGCATATTTAGTATTGCTAGATCATGATAGGTTAAACCATACAGATTTGGCCAGGCTGGCCAGTTTCATTTTTGCATCTGTTACAAAATTTTACCTTTTGGCTAGTTAATCAGGCCAGGAAATACAAAGTTGAACCCTGGATACTACGGATGACAGTGAGAAGCTTAGTTTAGGCATGTAGGAGTAATCATACCGGAGTATCAAGGCTTGTGCTGGGTGGGGAGAGTTCAATCTTCAAATTTTCTTTGAACTCCTTAACCAGCGGTGTTGCAGCTCTGAGAGGAGCCAATGGCTGACAATTTGTCAAACTTCAATGAAATTTCTTCCTTCTACATGTTTGCTATCTTCAATTGTTCCTTTAGTAAAGTTACTTCAGCTTCCAGTTCTTATTCTTTCAATTTACTAGCTGTGTTTAAACTACTGATAATGTTTAGCGAGTTCACTTCAACATTATTGAAGTCTGCCACAAAGGAGTTGACAGCTGTACACTGGTTTTGCTGCATGGGAAGTCATTGAAGTTTCCTTAAGCGATCAGTTCAGCTTTTATTCAGCGCGATTGGCTTCGTGTTTACTGTAGCCACATTCAAATTACTGTAGCATTTTTGTCTTCATTTGATTTTTTTTGGTGTTTTTTGGTTTTTTTGAGTTTTGTTTTTTTCGTATTCCTTTACATTGTCCGCTCTAGATTAGCGTGTTGCTTTTATTTTTGTATTTTTTTAAAATTTAATTATGCCTAATAAGTCAACCCAGCTACAATATTTTTTTTCAGCAAAAGTTAAATGCCATCGCTATTCCGATCACCCCCAGAAAGGAAATGACGAAACTAAAGTTATAATGTCTTTTTTCTTTGTCTAGAGTTATGATAGAAGAGTTGCCTGAAAGGAAAAATAAAAATAATAAACTAGGTTACAGGTTTTTTACGTCGCCAGTGTCGGCGCGGGGAAAACCGGGCACCGGCTGGGATGCACCCTCGGCTTTCATCCTTCATAGTGGGCCGTCTCCTACATAGGCCTGGACACCCCAGGTAGCGTGCTCGCGGGCGGCGCGCGCCAGGAATATCCGGTCCAGCTCCGAAAGAGCTCGACGCTGCGAGTCAAATGTCCGTCTATTTTGGTTTTTTTTCAGCTTCAATTTTTAACTTTTGTTTTTTTTACTATTCAATATTTTATTTTTTTTGAATTTTTTTAGATATTTTAAATTTTTTTGTATTTTCTTTTTTTCCTGTGTTCCTTTGTATTATCCTTAATGGGTTAATATATATTTTTTTTCTATTTTTACATTTTAAAAAATTAATTATACTTAAAAAGTTAAATCAATTATAGTAAAAAAAATTAATTACAGTAAAATTTTAACTAAAAATCAGAAGTCACAACTAAAACTAACACCCCGCGATGCCTCGTGTGACCACGTAGCCATCTCCGCGCCCATCTCCGCGCGACCCAAAGGGCCAGCCGGTAGCCACAGATTCTCCCGAGCCGACCCACCAAACCCGCCCAAAAACCCCACACGCAGCCACGCTTCCGCGCGTGCGGCTCAACGCGCGGGCGCACGGCACCGGTCCAATCGGGATAGACCCCCACCCAGAAGAAAGAAAAAAGGCCGCCGCACGCAGCACGCAGCGCCATGCCCCCCCAGTTCCTCCATCTCTGCACCTCCCTCCCCAACCTCTTCGTCCGCCTCCCGCCGCCTCCGAGCCTACGCGGAGCCCACCGCCTCCCGATTCGCCGCTTTCTTCCCCGAGGCATGGCCTCCGCAGCCGGCGAGGCGCCGGCCGCCGGGACGAGTGGCGGCTGTGAGGGCGCTGCACGGCCGCGCCGCTCGCTGGAGGAGCTCGCGTGGGACCACTCCTTCGTCCGCGAGATGCCCGGCGACCCTCGATCCGACGCCATCCCCCGGGAGGTTTGGGCTCGTCTCCCAGCTTGCTGCTGCTTATTAGTTTGAGCGAGCGATTAGCTGCTCGGTTGATTGCAAACTCTACTTGATAATTAATTAATCTGCGATGCTTGGTGCCGCAGGTCTTGCACGCTTGTTTCTCCAAGGTGTCCCCCTCGGCGCCCGTGGACAACCCTAAGCTGGTGGCGTGGTCCGAGTCCGTGGCCGACCTCCTCGATCTGGATCACAAAGAGTGAGTTCGAAATCCCAGTTAGTACACTTGTTATCACTAGCTTCAACTATGAGATCTCCAGACATAAGTTGTATTTGCTTCGACTATGAGATCTCCAGACATAAGTTCTATTCACGGTTATATCAGTGGGTTCAATAGAGGGCGCAACAAGCCAACAATGTCTTATCTAACTCGTTTTCCATATGCATGAAACAAAGTTGCTTTTGGGTATATTTTAAATGCGTGAATTCACCCCAAATTCGGGTATATTTTGAAATATTCCAGTTTTAGTGTATATACCCATCTATAACAATTAAAATGAAATGCATAAATTTGAAAATATATACTCAAATTCAAAGATTTTGAATGAATTTAGATCAAATGTTTTGCTGATTTTTATACATCAATACATATCTACAATCAAATTATCATAAAAAAGGCAACTGTAGTTCAAATTTCAGTTCAAACTTGTTTGAACTAGTTAAACTCGACATCTAAAAAATTCTAAAATATTTCGTGCACGATATATAGGGGAAATACCTATTTAATTATACTATGTATATATTTATATATACCCTTTTCTATATGTAAAAAGAATATATACATAAGTCATGCTATAAAAAGTGGATTTTGATGAAATTTCTTAAAGAACTCACTTTAGAGTATCTTATAATCATTATTAGATAATGCTCAAAGGGATAAAGAGGTATAACTTATTCATTTAAGTGATATATGAGAATGTGGAAATACGTACTCCCAGAAGTTTGGAACCATTTTTCATATATATAGAATTACTATTCTGCGCATAGCTGTAGAATGTGCGTCGAAAAGTTACTGCCATGTATAAGTGAAGTTACTTTCTAACATATGTAGAGTTATTGTCAGTTGTAACATTACACAATGGCAAGAACTCTATATATATTTGACAAGAACTTCACTCTCTCGCACGATAGTAACTTTTTGGTGCGCGCGCGATGCGTCTTGGCGCGAATAAGCGCAATTGTGTGTGTATATAGTATAATTAACTGGGGCACCATAATGTCTGGACTCCATGATCGACTTTCCATTCATGATTGAGATTTTTCATCCATGATTGATTAGGCATGCCAAATCAATGACTTACTTTCCAAATTGATGTCTTACGAATGAGTGAATGCTAACCGGTTTGCCTGATATATTATATACCATTACACTTGCATGTATCTAAAAGTAATCTAAAGGTAGGGAGTCCTGGTGCCTAGACACTATAGTGCCCCATTTCAGCGTCCTATATATATGTATATGTGTGTGTGTGTATACTAACCAGCTCGCAGGTGTAAAATAAGCGCTTGCCCCTAATCGATCCACCACCAACCGCTCCACCATCTCACTCTATGCTTAGTTTCTAGCGTTTTGTTAATTATGGTAAAGTTACTATCGAATGTACATCAATTTATCATATGTAATGCTGCGATTACTTTGATTCACGCATGAAGTTATCATC
>JAYEVJ010000403.1:0-117507 GCA_036346265.1 Melocanna baccifera | reverse complement strand
CACGATCCCGAGGCCCCCTCAGCGACCCCATGGCCCTTCACGCCACCGCGGACGTGTCGCCCAGACTCCGGCCCTTCTCCTTCAAGGCCACCGCCAGCTGGGTTTTCTCCTCCTCTAGCGCCCGGATTGGCTCAAGCAAGCCAGCACACTCCTTTACCGAGGCGCACTGGGCTTCTTCGGCGACGCGTTGCGCTGCCACTGCTGCGCGGACTTCCGCCTCGAACACGCAGATGAGCTCGTCCTTAGTGGCGTGAGCCTCATTGGCAGCACGAAGCTGGTCCTCCAGCACCCTCCGCTCGCGGGTGCGGACTTCCTCCAATGCCCGGCTGATGGCAATCGCGGTACTTACCCTCATTTCTGAGGCGCCCAGCGCGAGCGCCAGAAGATCCCCCCCCGCATGACGACAGCGCCCGCCGATCCACTCGGCTGTCGCCATACTCCGTGTCCCACCGTGGCGCGGAGCATTTTGGTGCGGGATGAAGTCGGTCTGACGAGCCTCGGAGGCCCCGACATGTCTTGGGCGCCCACATTGTGTCTTGCGCAATAAGGCCGGTGACTTCTCAAACACCTTCGCTACTCGCTCCTTGACCGCGCCCGGAAGACCTCGTCTCTCTTGAGGTCGACGACGGCATGAGCGAGCAAATTGGAGAGAGTTTCGCGAAGTCGTGGGGAGAAAAGGAGTTACGCTGTAACATCCTGATTTTTGGGGATTTTTAAAACTTTGAATTTGAAAATAAATTTCTAGAATTTTCCTGAATTTAAATAAAGCTTCAATGGAATTTTCAAAAGTTTTAAATAATTTAATATGATTAAATTATACTTCCACATTAGCTGAAAACATTTTTAATTAAGTTCCTTAAATCACAAGAAATTTTTTGGAATTTTTTGAAATTAAATTAAGCCTCAAATGAATTTTAGAATTTTAAAATAATTTTATCTGAGCAAAATAAACATTAACATAAGTTGAAAATATTTTATTTGTGTTCTTCAGGTCTCAAGGAATTTTCTGGTATTTTTGGTGAATTTTTGGGATTTATTTGCTATTTTCTAGAGCCTTTTGAAGTTTATTTGAATTTCTGGGAAAAGAAAAGAAAAGAGGAAAATTCTCGGTCGCCCGTTCTCCTCCTCCCTCCGCGTGTCGGCCATCCCGGCCGCCCACGCGTCGCCATCCTACCGCACCCCGCCGCCACCCGCTCTCCCCCGCCTTGCCCCGTTCCCCGCCATCGGATGTCCCTGCCCTGCCACGCGTCGGCATCGCGTCGGCCGACCCCGCGCAAACCTTAGCGTCCCTCGCGTCCTCGCCGTCGGATGCGGCCACGCGTCCCTATCCTAACCGTCCAAACGTCGCCCGTTCCGCGCCCGTGCCGTCCCCGATCCGGATGCCTCGGTTCGCGTGATAAAACCCGCGTTCATCCCTCGGTTCGCGTGCCCGTCGCCCGAACTCTACGCCACCGCTCCTCGCCCGTTCTTGCACCCGCGGCGCCGCCGGAGTCGCCCCGCCGCCGCCCGTGCTGCGTCTCCGCCGTCCGCGTTGTCGCCGGAGCCAGCTCGCCGCCGGAACCCCCTCCTCGCCGTCGTCTCCGTCGCCGGTAAGCCAGTCGCCCACGTCGTCCTCCGCGTCGCCGCACCCCTCGCCTCGCTCCGCCCTCGGTCGTCGCGCCCGGACCCCGCGCCCCGTGCGTCCGCACCGCACGCGACACTTGGCGCGCCCGCCGCGCGTCGCCAATCCGCTCCAGCGCCGCCACGCGTCGCCATCTCCCGCTCCGCACGCGCGCTGCGCGACACGCGCGGCGCCGCGCGGCGTGCGGCCACGCGTCGGCAATCCCGCCTTCCGTCTCGGCGCCGCGCGCCGTCGCCGTCCATCCGGATCTGGTGAAGGCTCGGATCTTGCAGCGTAGGCGTCTGCGGCCGTCCGATCAACCGTCGCCGCCAGCGCCCGCGAGCCGCCGGCTCGGCCTAGCCGCGTGGCAGCACCGGCGCGTGCCACATCAGCCCTAGTCCGCGTGGCACGACGCGTGGCATGCCACGTCGGCCGGCGAGCCCCCGAGCCACGTGGCAGCCGCGTCGTACGCCACGTCGGCCGCGTGCCCGCGTGGCGGCACGAGCGGCTGCCACGTCAGCCCTAGCCTGCCGCGTCAGCAGCCCCTCCCCGCGTGCACTGTTCGGTGAGCCGGGTTCACGGTGGACCGGTAATCCCGTGGACCGGGTTCACAGCACAGTGCGTTTTCCGAATTATCCCGATTTAATTTCTGATTTATTTTTCGAGAGCCCGTTCTCCTCCGTCCTAGCTCCGATTGACCCCGTTCTTTTTTCTAAATTCATCTAAAATCGAGCTCTAGCTGTTGGTTCTGGTTTTGTGAGTTTTGGAGTTCATTTGCTTGTCATTTTATGTGTTTCTTTGTTTTCAGTCGTTTTCTCTCGTTAGATTCGGATTCCGGAGGAGCAGGTTTCGCGCCCAAAGACCAGGAGTACCTCACTGAGCATAACCAAGGCAAGTCGTAACCTTTGATTATGTTGAACCCAGTTTGCAATCTATTATTTAATTAATTTGTTTTAAATTACATTGCATCGCTACTTTTAATCAAACCTCGTATTCGGTAGTTATTGTCCCAGTTTGATTATCCTTCCTTGATACATTGGAACACCCTTATACCCTTGTCACCATAGGTTGGGAATCATACTAGTGATGTTACATATTTGTCACATGGGTTGTACGATAGAATGCTTAGCCTTGCTATTAGTCACGATTTGGGTTTATCATCACATGTGAATTAACAATTTGACTTAATGAGATATGGAACTGTGGTTGGTGCCACGTATATTAAAATTTGTGCCATGACGTTGGTGCATCAAAGACGGTGGTTAAACAAACTGGTTTTGCACTCGGGCGAGTGATCGTGCAGTAAAGGGGGGAAGTGTTGGAGCACTTCGAGGGATGTGGTAGTCTCGCCCGGGTATTGTTAAGGACTTAACTTTGTGCGCCATTGATCTGAGCTATACCGTGCAAACCACATGTCTGGTATGGGACGGACCTGGCTGACTAATTTGGGAAGTTCCAACTTTAATCTTGCCATTGAGATGAACATGGTTGCTGATTTCCATGTGGCGCAAGGGGGGTGTGATGCGAAACCCTAGCGGGCGGATTAAGTTGTAACTGAACTTTGTAAAGGCCTTGTTGTGATTTCCTTAGCGCGAGGCAATCACATCGTGTGGGTACAGTTATGCAACATCTGCAGAGTGTAAAACTATTCGAATAGCCGCGTCCTCAGTCATGGACAATGCTCGGTGATTTCACACGAGGGGTAGTTATTTCTGAAAAACTTGTGAATGGAAGTGGACAGGTGTTCACGGTTGGTTTAGCTTATGGATGGGAGGTCCATAAGTGGTTGATTTAGCTTATGGATGGGGGGTCCATAAGTAGTTAGTTTAGCTTGTGATGGGAGGTCCTCAAGTGGTTATATCAATTCTTTTAATTAAGTATTTATTACTGTTTTACCTAAAGTTCGCCTTCAATCTATTTATTTGTATTTCAACTGTCATTTATGCAAATTAACCTTTTAGCCTTCCTTTGGTAAGCCTTGCATACTATATTGCATTCATTTGTTACAAACGACTTGCTGAGTACCAATGTACTCACGGCTTTATGCCCAATGTTGCTCAGTTGAGGAAGAGGAGTATCACCAGCAGGAGGTTCCAGAAGGAGAGTACTTCGACGACTTCGCGGATTAGGCTTCGTTCTCCACTCGATAGCCTGTGGGCTTGTCGATTGGCCACTACACGTTATTTTGGATTTTCGCTGCTACTCTTGTTAAGCCTTCGGGCCAGTTTATTGTAAGCTTGACCATAAGGTCGTACCTTTTGAGATTTATCGATATTTGAGGTTTCCTTTATTTTATCGTGTATATGGTTGTGATGACATCTATATTTAACTGTGTGCACTAGCATGATCCTGGGACTAGTACAGAATACACAGGGAGTCCGAATTTGCATATTCGAGTCTCGACATACGCCTACCTCTGCCACCTTCCGCCAAGGCATGGGGAGGTGTCGGCTCAGCCTCCGCCCGAGAAACGATGACTCCCTCCTCGGTCGGAGTGGCTTCCCGGTCGGATCCTAGGTCCCCGACGACTGCGCCTGCCACATGGAATCACCCTGTGCGCGAGGGCGATCGCACCCGGCGACGCTTCGCCATTGGGGACTCGGGAGACGCGCTCCTGGCCGTCTCGATAGCCGCAACGACTGGAGTGGGGCGCACACCCGTGATAACGGCGACAGGTGACGACGCTGAGGCCTCCGCCACTCCAGTCGTTGTAAGAGTTGGAGCAGGCGGAGGGTCCGTGGCGGTTGCCATTGGCGGTGAGGGCGCAGGAGGCAGGACCTCGCCGGCCAGTACAGGCGACACGGCCTCGTCCTCCAAGACGTCGCAACCAACGCCCGCCCCACCACTGCATAGGTCCTCGCTGGGGGCAACGTGACCTCCCGAGCTGGCATGCTCGGACCCGCCACCTGACATGTCCTCCGAACTAGTGGCGTCTGCCGCCAATCTGGCAGGCGGGCTAGAGACGGTGGCTCTGGACCGAGCCCTCCGTCGTCTGGGAGACGCCCCCGCCTCGCCGGCGCCATCGCGGCGAACCGGCACCGCGCGTTCTGGTACGGCGAGGCCGAGGACCTCGCACACCTGATTTATCTGCCCTAGCTTCGCAGGCTCGGACGCGGTTTCGCACAGGGCATGCTCTCTCGGCGTGTACGGCCCTAGGAAGACCTTGACGGCACGCTCCGCATCCTCCAATGGGAGCACTGCACGCGAAGTGTTGCTCCATTCACAAAACAGTTTCATATGTATACACAGCACACGGTCGAAGTACTTGCCATGACCGGGCGGTTGCTGCAGTAAAGACACTGAGGGGTGGACGCCATCCTGCCGGGTGTGGCCTCGCTTATACTTCCATCGGCCGGAGAGAGGAGACACCCCGTACATTGTAAACTCCTCGGCAAGGTCGCGCATGTTGAACCGGAGGGTGACGCTAGCGAGCCTCCGCGCCTGCCGACAATCGCTGCTCCCCGGCTCCAACCTCAGGCAGCAGTTGAAGGCTATCGGCTGACCCCGGCACCGAAGGTTGCTGGTAGGTGTCACGCGGTAGTAGAACCACTGCCGCATCCAGCCGAGCTCCCACTTCTCCCACGTCGCCAGAGCGGGGACCACCTTTGTGTAGCCCGACCTCACCACGAAGTGGACGCTGCCAAAATTGGACAGTGCCCCTCCTTCGACCTTCTTCGGCTGACAGCGCGCATCATGAAGAAAGGCGAACAAGCTCGCGCAGGGGTGAGCACCTTCCACCCGGACCGCCCAGGAAAACACCGCCAAGCGCACTATCGTGTTCGGGGTCAGCTGCGCCAACTCCAATCCGTAAGCTTCCAAGACTTCACCAACAAAGAGCGTCGAGGGCATTCGGAGCCCAGCCTCAAAAAAGGCAACGAAGACGATTGCCTTCGACTCTTCTGGGTAAGGCTCCACTTCATCGCGGGCAGGTAGGCGAGCTCCCCCGCGCTCCTCTATCTTCTCCCACAGGAGGGCCTCGATTGTCTCCTTTGTAGCATGGCTCCGCCCTAACACCCTGGAGCAGTGCCCTTGCGAGCTCTTTGTGGCGTCGTACCGCTTGCGGGCCTGCGACGGCTTGCGAGCCACCAAGGGGAACTCCGTTGGTGGCGGCGTCACACTGCGCTGGCTCAACGAAGCGCTTCCGCTAAGCCAGCGACCGGAATCTCCGTGACTCGCCATCCTTCTTCCCAAGCGGTGGATTAATGGAGCAGGAGGCGTGTGGATTTCGTGCAACAGTAGAGTAACCAGACGAACACGCACTGGCGAGAGACGCGTCCGTGTGCCGGCGAATAGCGCTTTATGAAGACCCTCCACCTCCCCACGATCGGGGACGCAACCGGCGAGAGCCCCGTCGATTTGCCTCCCCATGTTTGGAAAGGGCAACCGTCAACGGGCCGGCTCGCCACGTGTCCCATCTTTCTAGGGAACGGACGCGGGCTCGCGGTCGTGCGACCGCTGACATCTCACGATGCACCAACCGGGCGGCGACGCATGTACCCCTCCCTCGGGACCGTGCGTACAATCGAAGCAGACCGCCCCAGTCTTTTCAGCACTCCGCGTGCCGCCTCCGGATTGAGCGAGGACTCACCTCGCCACCACAGTATCGCGCGGGAAGCCTGCTCCACCCCGCGCCAAGCAGAGTCTCGACGCCACTCCTCGCGCGTTCGACACCTTTGGCTCCGCAACATGGCCTCGCCGACAAGCGTGGCACTGCGAGGGATGGCTCCAAGGCCGCAGATGACTTCAACGCCTCACCAACACGCGACGGTATCACGCAACTGCCCCTTTTATCTACAGGGGGTCACAGGCCGTGGGGATGGAGGGAGCCAAAGGGCTCGGCAACATGGTTTCGGCCTATGAAGCCCTTCACCATGAGAGGCTCCTGTTGTAGGGGTGGCCCCCACCTTACCCAACTAGCCTGCGGGAAGACGTAGATATCGAGTGAGCAGTAGCAAGACATGTGTAATGACATAAATGCCCTTGGAAAGATACTCGACGTAAGGGTACGATTGTAAAGACTCTCCCCACGAGGATATATATATGTACGTGATGCCAGCCTTGGGAAAGGCCAATAGGACATTGCTCACCTAACTCTCCACTAGCATATCTCTCTCTCTGTTTGGTCTGTAGCTACAACAATGTTTTTTCTATTTTTATATTTTTTAAATTTAATTATACCAAATAAACTAACTTAGCTACAGTAAAAAATAAATCAGCTATTGTAAATAAACCATAAGCTATCGCTATACCAAATAACTTTTGATCGAACCTTTCATCTTAGGGATACTTTTCCTAAAAAATATCAGCACACGATACATGTATGGTGTTTTCTTTCCGGAGTACATCTGTTTAGTATCTTTTAGTATCCTACATCTATATCCACGCTATCGAAGGCACGCCACCGCCTACTTGGTTACGAGTGATGGCATTGTAGAGATATATGGATGTAAATTAAATAGTGTCAAAAATGTAGAGTACTATAGCCGTTCATTTTTTACTTGTTTAAGACAGGTAAGGTCTTCAAAACATGTATTTGACTATTATTTTTTAATTATATGTTAGTAAAAATTATTGAAAATGACATGAAAGTATTTTTAGACAAACCCAATAGTATTATTTCTACCTCACAAATAGTAATATTTGCGCGTGTATTAGCGGACAAAGTTTTAAATGGTTGATTGCATGTGCGTATTAGCGGTTGAAGTTTTAAATGGTTTAGTGCATGCATTATAAAACGACATCTTAAAATGAACGGAGTGAGTATTTACTAAGCTTGTTCTTTCCATGTGCCTACATGTAAAACAAAAGGTAGTATAATATAGCCAGAGATGGTACTATCTGTTCGGTTTTATTTAAATGTTGTTTTAGCCCTATAACACAGTAGACTTATAGAAATATCAAATTAATGATTATGTTTTAATGTATATTTGTCTCTGTTATTTGTGAATCATATTTTTTTACATCACTATCAATATTTAAGCAATAGAAGTTCAATTATCGTCTCTCACCTAACCTCGAAGTTTAAATTTTTTACTTTAAACTGCAGGTGTAATTTGTTTGCTTTTCATTTTCCAAATATCGATATATTGGAGCACTTAACCGCCTCGGTTGAATCCGCCCCAGTCTTGGAGGAATGACACGTGCAGTTATTGCGAACATCAGGTAGAAACAACTAGCTGAAACATCATCTGAATGTGACCAAATTACTAGGATCTAGTTTCGACTAAAATCAGCACTATATTACACAACAAATGCAGGTAAGATGGTGAGGCATAAGGCACGTCTAGTTGCTAAAGAATACGCTCAACAGCAGGGGATGGATTTCGATGAAGTGTTCACCCCGGTGGCACGAATAGAGACGGTGTGGCTTTTGCTGGCACCCACTGCGGACAGAGGCTGGGAGGTGTGACATATGGACGTCAAGTCGGCGTTTTTGAATGGTGATCTAGCTGAGGAGGTTTATGTGCACTAACTATCTGGCTTTGTTGATTCCAACAACAAGCACAGGGTGTTCAAGTTGCATAAGGCTCTGTACGGTCTTCGTCAGGTGCCACGAGCATGGAATGCAAATCAACGAGAGCCAGCAGAGAAATGGGCACCAAAATGAGCCAGCAAAGATACATCTTCTTTGTCATTAACTGCCGAGAAAATCAGATGCAACTACAGAAGGCACGTCGCTAGCAGCATGGAATCTAGTTTGCAGGCTTAAAGCTCAACGAGGTATGGGCATTATTAACTTAAAAGTGCAAAATGAAGCGCTAATACTAAAACATTTGCACAAATTTTACAATCATGAGGGCATTCCTTGGGTTAAGCGTATCTGGTCTGAACATTATGAATCCAAAGGTTATGGCTCATTTTGGTGGAGAGATATCATGAAGCAAATCAACATATTCAGGGGTTTTTTTGATGTGCACTACTGGTAATGGAACCTAACTTTATTTCGAAAAGATGTTCGGAACAAGCACATTTTCTCTTGGAAATACCCACACGTCTACAGTCTTTTGCAAAAGATCAAAATATTTCATGTACATGTACATACACACTGCATCAGAGGACATTATCAATTATTTTGTAGTCAACACGTGTCCTTGCGCATATTACATGTACATATATATTTTATAATATAGTGCATTAGGAATGGAGCACGAGTTAATTGTTTCTTGGTTCGATGACGACGACGACGAGTGCAACTATCTCAGTTCTCAGAGGTGTGTGCGTGGCGGCGGACGAAAGGTACCCCAGAGCCGTGTCCAGAACTGGATGACGTGGCTGAAGCACGAGTCTCTAGCTAGGTTTTCAATATTCCGATGGTTTGCTACCTGCGCGCCTATAAATAGCATCGCCCTGCAACATCATAGAGGCACCAGTTCTTGTGTTCGTCTCTTGCTCTCTCTTTCTATAGCTTGCCCTATCTACAACCAATACATATATAATGGCTTCCGGTGCCAGCGCTCTTAAGGTGGCTGTTGCTGTTGCCGTTTGTGTCGTGCTGGTCCTGTCTTCCGTGGGGCCGGCGGATGCAGCAATAAATTGCAGTGATTGTCGCTCGGAATGCACTTCCCCGTGCACTGCCTACGCTTCTGCGACGTGCAACGGCGTCTGCAACACCGCACCTGATGCATGCGAGCAGTGCAAGTTACGTCTCGTCCAGCCGTGCGTGGCCAGCTGCTACGATGGCTGCACGGCCAACTGCGGAAGCGGCTGAACCCTGCAGCCGTGAGCTGAGCACAGCGCGCGCGTCAAGCATGGATGCATGGATCATGTATCGTGTGTTGTTCACTCCCTATAAATAAATAAGTGCATGCTGTGTATGTAGCGACGGAGCATGCATATATTGCATGGTCCGTCTTTACTATTTCCGTTCGTTTCAGCCATGCATCCTTATACATATATACGAAGTTGTGTCTGCTGGTGCATCTATGTACGTATCGTGTATGTATTGTGTTAATGACATATAAAAGTTCAAATAGCTTGTTCGCACACATTCTTGGACGACACTATTTCTTGCATGCGGTAATGAGTGAGCAATGAGGCCGTATCTATACCTTGCTGTATCTACAACCAATACATATATAATCAGTGGCGGAGCCAGGATTTATCGGAGCCTCGGGCCCAAAACTAAGGACTATGTTGCACGGACACGGATATGTCGACACGACACGACACGACACTGACATGGGAATTCGTCATTTTCCCAAAAATACCGACACGGCGACACGGCTATATATATTAAAATAATTAATAAATTATATATATATATATATATATATATATATGAATTATTTTCTATGTTTCCTTATGCTTGTCAAACTGAAATTATGTAAACATGTAATTTGTAAAGTGTATACTAGGAGAATATATACCTCATCAGTCATCAATTGTTTTGTTAATCATGACAATAATTGTTGATGTAAATACTGAATACCATTTGCAGAAATAAGAAATCCATTAACCTGAAAAAAAGTAACATGATCAGATGAGCAAGATTACAAAGATAACATGTATATTTGATTCTTGAACAATCAAAGCAATAGACTAATAGAGAAACAACAATTGATAATTGATAATAAAAAGCAATAAATAATAATAAGTAGCCAAGTTCAAACAAACATATAGACTTAAAACGTAGAGTTAATCAAAAGCAAGTTACAATTACAAATTTATCAACAGCAACACACATATCATCAAGACATCAACAGAAGCAATCAAGCAATTGTCAGATGTCAAAAATGCGAAGAATCTGGAGCATCTAGTGCATCTAAAATATAGCAATTTGCTGGATGTTTAGGGCTTCCATAGCAATCAAGCAATCAAGCACAAGTTACATATCATCAACAGGCTTCCATTGTTCATTGTGCTTCCATAGACAGCACACTCCAATGATCCATAGACAGTTGCTTCAGGATTGTTAGCACAACTCAGGATTGAAATGAACAATATTACTATATCAGTTGAAATGATCCATACTCAGGATTGTTAGCACACTCCAACTCAGGATTGCAGCACATATATCAGTTGAAATGATCCATACCTCAGCAGTCAGCACAGCAGCAGCGGGAGGCAGCAGCGGGCGGCGACGAGAGGCAGCAGTGGGCGGCGAGATCTGGGGGAGGCGGCTGGAGGGAGGATATGCGGGGAGGCGGCTGGAGGGAGAAGAGGCGGCGAGATCTGGAGGAGGCGGCGGGAAGGAGGAGATGTGGGGAGGAGGCTGGAGGGAGGAGAGGCGGCGAGATGCGGGGAGGCGGCTGGTGCATCTATGTACGTATCGTGTATGTATTGTGTTAATGACATATAAAAGTTGAAATAGCTTGTTTTCACACATTCTTGGACTACACTATTTCTTGCATGCGGTAACGAGTGAGCAATGAGGCCGTATCTATACCTTGCTATATCTACAACCAATACATATATAATGGCTTCCGGATCCAGTGCCAGCGCTCTTAAGGTGGCTGTTGCCGTTGCCGTTTGTGTCATGCTGGTCCTGTCTTCCGTGGGGCCGGCGGATGCACCAACAAAATGCAGTGGTTGTCCCTCGGAATGCACCAGTTTCAACTACAATGCGCCCCATCGCTACAGTGCTATCATTGGTGGAGGCCAAGAGGGCTGCAATGGACGTATTGGAGGAGCACTCAAGCTCCAAAGTTGGAATGACTCCACCTCTAGCTCCTGATAATACTTTTCGCTCTCAACTGAGCAACATAGACGTAAAGCCGTGAGTATATTGGTACTCAGCAAGTCGTTTGTAACAAATGAATACAATATAGTATGCAAGTCTTACCAATGGAAGGCTGAAAGGTTAATTTACATAAAAGACATTTTACAGTAAATATGATAAATAGATTGAAAGCGAACTTTAAATGAAAACAATAATAATAAATAATTAAAGGAATGAACATAAACCACTTGTGAACACCTATTCACAAGCTAAACCAACAGTGAACTACCTGTTCACTTTCAACATAAACCACCAAGTTCAAAAGATAACACTAACCCTCGTGTGAAATCACCGAGCATTGTCCATGACTGAGGACACGGCTATTCGAATAGTTTTACACTCTGCAGATGTTGCACAACTGTACCCACACGATGTGATTAGCCTCGATATCAGGAAATCACAACAAGACCTTTACAAAGTTCAATCCCAACCTAATCCTGCCCGCTAGGGTTTCGCATCACACCCCCCTTGCGCCACATGAAAATTAGCAACCATGTTCATCTCATTGGCAAGATTAAGTTGAAACATCCCAAATTAATCAGCTAGGTCCGTCCCATACCAGACATGTGGTTTGCACGGTAAAACTCAGGTCAATGGCGCACAAAGTTAAGTCATTAACATTACCCGGGCGAGGCTACCACATCCTCCGAAGTGAACCTGCACTTCCCCCTTTACTGCACGATCACTCGCCCGAGTGCAAAACTAAGTTTGTATGACCAAGCCAATAACACACCAATGTCATAGCACAAATTTTAATAAATGTGGCACCAACCACAGTTCTATATATCATTAAGTCAATTTAATGAATCACAGTTCTAAATATAAGCAAACTAAGCAATTCTATCATACCCACTATGTGATAAATAATCTAGCATCACTAGTATGCTTCCCATCCTATGGTGACAATGGTATCATGGCATTTCAAATTATCAAGGAGGGATGAATTCAATTGGGACGTTAACTACCAATACAAGGGTTTGAATAGAAATAGCGACGCAATGTAACGTAAAACAAAATAATTAAATAATAGATTGCAAACTGGGTTCAACATAATCAAAGGACACAACTTGCCTTGGTTATGCTTAGTGATGTACTCTTGGTCTTTGGGCGTAGATCCTGCTCCTCCGGAATCCGAATCTAACAAGAGAGAAAACGACCGAAATAAGAAAAACACATAAAATGATAAATAAATGAACTCCAAAAATCATGAAACTAGAACCAACAGCTAGAGCTCGATTTTAGATGAATTTAGAAAAAAGAACGGAGTCAATCGGAGCTAGGACGTAAGAGAACGGACTCTCGGAAAATAAA
Source organism: Melocanna baccifera (assembly GCA_036346265.1). NCBI lineage: Eukaryota > Viridiplantae > Streptophyta > Magnoliopsida > Poales > Poaceae > Melocanna > Melocanna baccifera. The sequence continues at coordinate 104,878 of JAYEVJ010000403.1, read as the reverse complement.
CCCTAAAGATAAATCGTAAAATTCAAAAATGTTACTGTGCTGTGGACCGGGCGTACGGGGAACCAGGTCCACGGTGGACCCAGCGCACGGAACAGTGCGCGCGGCCAATGGGGCGGTGCTGACGTGGCATGCGCTGGTGCTGCCACGTGTCAGCTGGCGTGGCGCTGACATGGTGACACGTGGCACCCGAGGGGTGGGCTAGGCCGATGTGGCGCTGACGTGGCTTTGCCACGTGGCATGCCATGTCGGCTAGGGCTGACGTGACAGTGCTTGGGCACGGCGGCGGCAAGATCCGACGGCTCGGGGATGGCCGCGCGGCGCGATCTGGATCGTCGATCCAGATCTGAGGCGACGACAGGGATCGGGCGGCTAAGAGGCGGGGCGGCGGGGATCGCCGACGCATGGCTCAGGGCGCTCCGCGTGAAGCGTCGCGCGGGCATAGGGACCGAGGGGCGGAGCGGGAGTGCTAGGTGCGGCGACGCGGGCGACGGCGGCGGGAGCTCACCGCGGCGGGTCGGCGGCGGAGGGGCGGCGAGTCTCCGACGCGGTGAGGGCAGCCAGCGGCACGAGGACGGCGTCGGCGGCGCGAGATGAGGCGAGGTTCGGCGGCAGCGGCGGCGACGCGAACCGAGGAACGAGTGACAGTTTTATCATGCGAACGAGCGATCCCGATCGGTTACGGGCGGCGTGAGCGCGGCGCGGTTTGGGCGATCGAGATGCGGCCACGTGGCGCGTCGCGAATTCGGCGGCCAAGCGGTTAGGGTTAGGGTTTGGGCGAGCGCGGGGAATGGGCGGCGGAGATGGAGCCACAGCGCGGGACGCCGATCGGACGGGCGGGCGAGGGCGCGGCGCAAGCGAGCTGATGTTGCCGCGTGGCGAGGCGAGGCGCGCGGGCGCGGGCTGGGCCGGGCCGATGCCGACGCGTGTGCGGGGCGGGGCATCGGATGGCGCGGAGAGCGGCGGGAGTGGCTGCGCAGGAAGGGTACGGCGGCGGCACGGGAGCGGTGCGATACTGAGTCGTGGAGGGGGGAGGATCGGGCGGTTGAGGGTTTTTCCCGAATTAATTTCTTTCCAGAAATTCAAATGAATTTTCAGGATCTCTAGAAAATAGCAAATAAACCCCAAAAATTCACCAAAAATACCAGAAAAGTTCTTGAGACCTGAAGAATCTAAATAAAATATTTTCAGCTTATGTTAATGTTTATTTTAATCAGATTAAATTATTTTAAATTCTAAAAATTCTTTTTAAGCTTGAATTAATTCCAGGAAAATCTAGAAAATTTATTTTTAAATCCCAGGCTTTAAAACTTCAGAAAATCCAGATGTTACAAACCTTACCCCCTTAAACGAGATATCGACCCCGAGATCTAGGCTAGCTAGGAGAATTGGTTCGGAAATTCGACTCTGAGGTCCTCCTCGCGCTCCCAGGTTGCTTCCTCTTCTGAATGGTTGCTCCACTGAAGTTTGCAAAAATGGACCACTTTATTCCAGGTGACTCGCTCTGACACTTCCAAAACTTTGACTGGGTGCTCCTTGTACGACAAGTCCTCCTGCAGGTCAACGGCCTCAACCGGCACAACCTACTTTGGCACACGCAAACACTTCTTCAGCTGGGACACATGAAAGACGTCATGCACCCCACTGAAGGACGCAGGTAGTTCCAACTGATAAGCAACATCTCCCTTGTGTTTCAAAATCCTGAACGGACGAACATATCTCGGTGCAAGCTTCCCTTTTAACTGAAACCTCTTCACACCCTTGAATGGTGTGATCCTGAGATAAGTCAAAGCTCAGCTCTCGACGTCTGGTGTCTGCGTAGCTCTTCTGTCTGGCCTGGGCAGTTTTCAACCTTTCTTGAATCAAACGGACCTTATCCTCAGCTTCTTTTAAATAATCTGGACCGAACACCTGACCTTCCCCTGTCTCTTTCCAATTGAGAGGGGTTCTGCATTTCCTACCATAAAGTGCCTCAAACAGTGATATCTGTAAATTGGCCTGGTAATTGTTGTTGTACGAAAACTCTGCAAAAGGCAAACAATTGTCCCACTTGGACCCATGATCTAGTACACATGCTCTCAACATGTCCTCCAAAATCTGATTTACTCGCTCTGTCTGACCATCTGTTTGAGGGTGATATGCCGTGCTGAAATTTAGGTGAGTTCCCATAGCCTTATGGAAACTACCCCAAAAACGAGAGGTGAACTGCGATCCACGGTCTGACACAATCTTCTTTAGAACTCCATGCAAACTGATGATCCTCAACATGTACAGCTCTGCTAGTCTGTCACCACTGTAGGTTGTCTTAACTGGGATGAATTGAGCAACCTTGGTCAATCGGTCCACGATGACCCAAATCGAATCATAGCCCTCTTTGGTCTTAGGCAGACCGACTATGAAGTCCATACCAATTTCTTTCCACTTCCACTCAGGGACTTTCAATGGCTGTAGTAAGCCTGCTGGTCTCTGATGCTCCGCCTTTACTCTCTGACAAACATCACAAAGTGCCACATATTCAGCGATCTCACGCTTCATGCTTGGCCATCAATACTTATCCTTAATATCCTGGTACATCTTGGTACTGCCTCGATGAATCGAATACAATGACTAATGAGCCTCTTTTAAAAACACATTCTTTAGCTTTTGCTTATTGGGTACACATAAACGCTACTTGAACCACAAGGTTCCTTGGTCATCCGCTGTAAATTCTGACTCTTTTTCTTCATTCAAGTTCTTTTTGATCCGCTGAAATGCCTCATCATCTGACTGGGCCTGACGAATCTGATTGTCTAAGGTAGGCTGCAACTCCATAGCTGCCAAAAATCCTTACTCAACCAACTCTAGGATAAGCTTCTGGAAGTCCTCATGCAAAGCTGGCTGACTCTCTCGTACCATCACTGAATTGCAATACACCTTTCTGCTCAAAGCATCTGCAACCACATTGGCCTATCCAGGATGATAATGAATACCAACATTATAGTCCTTTATCAACTCTAACCACCTCCTCTACCTGAGGTTAAGCTCGGACTGGGTAAAGATATATTTCAGACTCTTATGATCTGTGTAAACCTCACATCTATTACCCATCAGATAATGACACCAAATCTTTAAAGTATGCACTACGGCTGCTAACTCCAAATCATGAGTATGGTAGTTCTCCTCATGCGATCTCAACTGGCGTGAGGCATAGGCTACCACTCTCTTGTCTTGCATCAAGACACAACCCAAACCTTTGCGAGAGGCATCGCAATAAATCTTAAAATCCTTATTTATATCAGGCAACACAAGCACTGGGGCTGTGGTCAAACTCTCCTTAAGTTTTTGAAAACTTTTCTCGCACTCTGGCGTCCATGTAAATTTCTTTTCCTTCTTGAGCAACTGCGTGAGAGGTCTGGCTACACTGGAGAATCCCTCAATGAAGCGACGATAATATCCTGCCATACCCAAACTCCTAACCTGGGTCACTGATGTAGGTGACTGCCAATCCAAAACATCTCTCACTTTTCCGGAGTCAACTGCAACTCCTTCTGCTGTCATCACATGGCCTAGGAAGGCGACTTCCTTCATCCAAAACTCACATTTACTGAACTTAGCATACAACTGATTATCTCTTAATTTCTGCAATGCTAATCTCAGGTGCTCCACATGATCTCTCTCATCTTTGGAGTAAATCAAAATGTCATCGATGAACACAACGACAAACTTATCCAAATACTCCATGAAAACCATATTCATCAAACACATGAAATAAGCTGGGGCATTGGTCAAACCAAATGACATGACTGTGAACTCGTATAATCCATAACGAGTCGAGAAAGCTGTCTTGGGTATATCCTTCTTTCGAATCCTCATCTGATGATATCCTGACCTCAAATCAATCTTGGAGAAAACTCCTGCTCCCTTAAGCTGATCAAACAAGTCATCAATCCTGGGCAAAGGGTACTTATTTTTTATGGTGACCTCATTAAGTTCTCTGTAGTCCACACACATGCGCTGACTACCATCCTTCTTCTTAACAAATAGCACTGGTGCTCCCCACGGGGATGAACTTGGTCTGATGTATCTCTTATCCAAAAGCTCCTGGATTTGCTTCTTCAACTCTGCTAAATCATTGACTGGCATCGCTAGGGTCTCTTGGAAATCAGAGCGGTACCTGGTACAAGCTCGATCAGAAACTCAACCTCTCTCTCTGGTGGCATACCCGGAAGATCATCTCGAAACACATCAAGGTACTCTCTAACAACTGGTACATCCTCCAACTGGATCACCTTGCTCTGGCAAACCATGACTGACTCTGGCTGACACTCGCTGGCTGCAAACTGTACCTTAATCCCATCTGAACTGGTCAAGGTCACTGCTCTGCTCCTACAGTCTAACACTACCTGTTGCTTCTAAAGCCAATCCATACCCAAGATTACATCTAGGGACTAAATATCCAACAAGATCAGGTCAGCCCTGAACTCAACTCCCTGAATGGTTATCCTAACTCCTAGACAATCTAGGTTTGATCTCAACTCGGAACCGGGGGATTGGATTAAAAGAACAGATCCAAGAGCAACAGTTTTCAATTGTTGCTTTAAAGCAAAACTCTGAGAAATAAACGAATGCGAAGTTTCAGAATCAAACAAAACTGTAGCAGGAACTGAATTGACTAGGAACTTACCGATCACGACCTCTGGTGCTACCTGGGCCTCCTCTGCGGTGACGTGGTTCACCTGACCTCTCACCACCGGCGTCCTGCTGGCCTGTCCTGATGCCGGGGGTGCTCCTTGTCCTGCTCCTGGGGTCAGAGTCCGACCGGGTGTGGCTCCCAGATCGAAGCGAACTGGTGTCGGGGCCTGCCTCTGGGGGCACTTGCTAGCGTAGTGTCCTGGCTCATCACACTTGAAGCAAGTGACAGACGCTGCTGAATTGTTGCTCTTCTGCGGCTGACCACTGGAACCACCAGGATGTTGTCTCGATCAAATCGACGCGGCATCTAGGTGGGGTCACGAAGGCGGCGCACGCTTGCTTCTTCTTCTTCTGAGGCACTCGTGGCAGTGATAAGAACCAAAGCGAGGCCTGCGGTGGTGCGACTGTGATCCCTGCTGGATCATCCTCCTCTTGCGAGACTCCTCAAGCTCGCGGCGACTCTCCTCAATGAGAATGACCTTATCCACCATCTGCTGGAAACTGGCATAGTCGTTACCCATGACCTGCACCTTCAAAGCTAGGTTCAAGCCCTTCTTGAACCTCTTCTGACGGGCGGCGTCCGAAGCTACGTCCTCAGGTGCGTAGCGAGTTAACTGAGTGAATTTGTTGAGATATTCACTCACTGACATGTTCTTCTGCTGCAACTCCTGAAACTCGTCCTTCTTCATCTCGACCACTCCATCCAAGACGTGTGCTTTATGGAAGGTTTTGGCGAACTCCTTCCATGGGATGCTGTTCTGATCCTCATGGGTGGCACAGTAGTTCTGCTGCTGCTCCCTCAAGCTGGTGTGCTGCATACAACACCTTCTCTCTGTCGGTAGACTGAGCCAAGTTCAGTTTCTTCTCAATTGAATGGATCCAAACATCAGCATCCAAAGGCTCTAAAGAACTGGAGAAGACAGATAGTCTTGTCCTCTTGAACTCTGCGTAGCTGTACTGCTGACGAGGTGCTGGTGGTGTTTTTGTCTCCTGGTGCTGTCGCTGCATCATAGCCTGCATATTCTACATCATTGTCTGCATCATCTGAGTCTGGGCTACCAAAAACTGACTGAGAACGGGGTCCAAGGTCGGTGGAACTGGCTGCGCAGCACTACTCTCTGGATCCTGGCTGCGGCCGGAGGAGTTCCTGGTATCAAACATCTTGCTGCTGAAAAGGAAACAACTACTGACTGACCAAAGGCAAAAGACGAGGGGGAAAAGCATAGATAAGAGGTAAATTCGTGTAAAGGGGAATTGTCTATTGGAAACCTAAACTAAACAAAACACTTAGCCAAAAAGGCTAACAACAAAACTGAGCAAAAATTAACTCCATTAAAAAGATTAACATGATCGCAATATAATGCTTTTTAAGGCAAGATTTGCAGCTCACATCACACACAACTACAAATAAAATCTAACGTTCTACTCGCACTATCTAATCTAAAGGCTCCCACTCGGGTCCTGACAAATAGGGCACACTATTCTCGTCCTCTAAATCGCTGTAGATAACCCACGAGTTGCGAACTGGCGGCGACTACTCTCTGACTGGGGCTGGAGTAAACTGTCGAAGATAGGCTCGACGATCACCGGTGATACGACGTCTCCGCTCTGGGCTCGGCGGTGTAGGCGACGGTAGAGGTACTAGCGACTGCGGTCGGGGCACTTCCCTGACTGGCTCTGGTAGTCTAGGGGTGACTCCATACTGCTCCTTGAATTTCCGGATGAGTCTGGCCATGTTGATCTTGTATAGCTTGCAAAGGTGTCGGATGGCTTTGTATGCAACTCGTTGTGCTGACTCCTCTCCACTGGCATCGGTATTCTTGAAGCCATGATGTAGAACTTACTTGCCGACTCATGTGGTGAAGTACAGCCTGGTGATGCTCCCGATGCGTTGGCCTTTATCCTTCTCATCCTTGGTGAGGTAGACGGGCAATCTCTTTAATCCAAGGCTCCGCAACAGAATGCGAAGAAGTGCTCTCCATCCTCCCGACGGGCTGAAAGAAGCTTAGGACATCTAATACATTTATAAAGGAGAGATCAGTTTAAAGCTTTGTAAAAACAAATGTTACGAGAGTGGGGCGAAGAACGAGAATCCTTAAGAATAAGATAAGAAGATAAAGATATTACTAAATATCAAGTTTGGTTGGTTTGATTTAGAAAATAAGTTTTTGGCTAAACGACCATTCTAACTTGGGCTTCGTCCTACAGTCGATATGGCTTTGATACCATCCCTGTCGAGACCCGAATATGTAAATTCGGACTCTCTGTGTAAACTGCACTAGTCTAGGATCACGCTAGTGCACACAGTCAAACATAGATGAAATCACAACCATACACACGATATAATAAAGAAAAAACTCAAATATCAATAAATCTCAAAGGTACGACCTTATGGCTAAGCTTACAATATCTCTAGCTGGAAGGGCTTTAAAACTAGCAGCGAAAATCCAAAATAAAGCGTAGCGGCCAATCGACAAGCCCACAGGCTATCGAGTGGAGAACGAAGCCTAATCCGTGAAGTCGTCGTAGTACTCTCATTCGGAACCTCCTCGATAATACTCCTCGCCTCAATCGAGCAACATAGGCGTAAAGCCGTGAGTACATTGGTACTCAGCAAGTCGTTTGTAACAAATGAATGCAATATAGTATGCAAGGCTTACCAATGGAAGGCTGAAAGGTTAATTTGCATAAAATATATTTCACAGTAAATATGATAAATAGATTGAAAGCGAATTTTAAATGAAAATAATAATAATAAATAATCAAAAGAATGAACATAAACCACTTGTGAACACCTATTCACAAGCTAAACTAACAGTGAACTACCTGTTCACTTCCAACATAAACCACCAAGTTCAAAAGATAACACTAACCCTCGTGTGAAATCACCAAGCATTGTCCATGACCGAGGACGCATCTATTCGAATAGTTTTACACTCTGCAGAGGTTGCACAACTGTACCCACACGATGTGATTAGCCTCGATCTTAGGAAATCACAACAAGGCCTTTACAAAGTTCAATCCCAACCTAATCCTGCCCGCTAGGGTTTCGCATCACACCCCCCTTGCGCCACATGGAAATCAGCAACCATGTTCATCTCATTGGCAAGATTAAGTTGAAACATCCCAAATTAATCAGCTAGGTCCGTCCCATACCAGACATGTGGTTTGCACGGTAAAGTTCAGGTCAATGGCGCACAAAGTTAAGTCCTTAACATTACCCGGGCGAGGCTACCACATCCTCCGAAGTGAACCTGCACTTCCCCCTTTACTGCACGATCACTCGCCCAAATGCAAAACCAAGTTTGTATAACCAAACCAATGACACACCAATGTTATGGCACAAATTTTAATAAACGTGGCACCAACCACAATTCCATATACTCTTGGTCTTCGGGTGTAGATCCTGCTCCTCCGGAATCCGAGTCTAACGAGAGAGCAAACGACTGAAATAAGAAAAACACATAAAATAATAAGCAAATGAATTCCAAAAATCATGAAACTAGAACCAAAAGCTAGAGCTCGATTTTAGATGAATTTACAAAAAAAAACGGGGTCAATCGGAGATGGACGGAGGAGAACGGGCTCTCAGAAAATAAACCCTAAAGATAAATCGAAAAATTCAAAAATATTACTATGCTGTGGACCGGGCGTACGGGGAACCAGGTCCACGGTGGACTCGGCGCACGAAACAGTGCGTGCGGCCAGCGGGGCGGTGCTGACGTGGCATACGCTGGTGCTGCCACGTGTCAGCTGACGTGGCGCTGACGTGGCGTTGACGTGGCGACACGTGGCACCCGAGGGGTGGGCTAGGCTGACGTGGCGCTGACGTGGCTTTGCCACATGGCATGCCACGTCGGCTAGGGCTGACGTGGCCTAGGGCTGACGCGGCAGTGCTCGGGCGCGGCGGCGGCGGCAAGATCCAATGGCTAGGGGACGGCCGCGCGGCGCGATCTGGATCGTTGATCCAGATCTGAGGCGACGGCGGGGATCGAGCGGGCGCGGCGCGGTTCCAGGCGCGGGGACCAAGGGGCGGAGCGGGAACGCGGGGTGCGGCAATGCGGGAGGCGACGTGGGCAACGGGGCGAGGCGGGGCCTCATTGGCGACGGGTTCGGCGGCAAGGACGCGCGGGGCGATGGCGAAGGGCTCCGGCGACGGCGCGGGCGCGAGGACGAGCGAGGAGCGGCAGCGCGAGATGAGGGCGAGGGTTTGGCGATGGCGACGAGCGAGGCACACGAACCGAGGAACGAGCGGCGGTTTTATCACGCGAACCGAGGCAGTCCCGATCGGTTATGGAGCGGCACAGACGCGGGCGTGGTTTGGACGTGATGCGTGCGCGGATCTGACGGCTCGGAGTGGTTAGGGTTAGGGTTTGAGCGAGCGCGGGGAATGGACGGCGGAGATAGATGCTGTGTATGTAGCGACAGAGCATGCATATATTGCATGGTCCGTCGACTTTACTATTTCCGTTCGTTTCAGCCATCCTTATACATATATACGAAGTTGTGTCGACTGCTGGTGCATCTATGTATCGTGTATGTATTGTGTTAATGACATATAAACGTTGGAATAGCTTGTTTGCACACATTCTTGGACGACACTATTTCTTGCATGCGGTAATGAGTGAGCAATGAGGCCGTATCTATACCTTGCTGTATCTTCAACCAATACATATATAACGGCTTCCAGTGCCAACGCTCTTAAGGTGGCCGTTGCCGTTGCCGTTTGTGTCATGCTGGTCCTGTCTTCCGTGGGGCCGGCGGATGCAGCAACAAAATGCAGTGGTTGTCCCTCGGAATGCACCAGTTTCAACTACAATGCGCCCCATCGCTGCAGTGGTGGAGGCCAAGAGGGCTGCAATTAATGGACGTATTGGAGGAGCACTCAAGCTCCAAATTTGGAATGACTCCACCTCCTGTGGGTGTCACGGCCATGAGGGCTGCAATGGACGTATTGGAGGAGCACTCAAGCTCCAAATTTGGAATGACTCCACCTCCTGTGGGTGTCGTCATCTCCTATGGGTACCCCCACACACGGTGAGGTCAAATCCCCCCTCTTGTAGGCCTTCTGTTCTGAGTAAGATTTTCTTTTTCGAGCTAGAAATCATCTGATTCCATTAAACCTAAGACTCGGCCAAATTGCTCGCCACGAAAGGGATTACATCAGTTGGAACCGACCGAGTAGTACTCGCATCACAACATGACAGCGCGAGGTTCCATACAAAAACCACACCTAGTATGTCCTTTTGCATAAGGTTGAGCCTGAAGACAAGCTTCAGCTTCAGAGTGCAGGGTATTGTGGTTAGATACCAAATAGTAGATAAGAGAGGCTACAGAAAGGCACTGATGGGCTACTCAAATCTGGATATACAGTAGAAAGCAGTGTAGAGAGTAAGTACCGTGCCACTATTACTACTTGACTTGTTCTTACAAAAAAAAAGAGCTTTCTCCTTCATGATGCCGTAAGGGCCCTTTTTATAGTAATGAGGAAGTTGTTTTACAAAAATACCTCTACTGGGGCTGTTGACAATAAGGGCAAATACATCATTTCCTTGCACAGTTCTTACAGGCTGGCCATGCAAATAACACAGTAACGGGCCTTTACTACGCACACCACGGCGGACTGAGTTGACCTGCCCTGAATCCTGCGCGGCCAACTGCGATAGTGGCTGAACCCTGCCGCCGTGAGCTGAGCACTGCGCGCACGTCAAGCATCGATGGATGGATCATCTATGCGTGTGTGTTATTTGCTACCTTCGATCGAATTATTTGTTGTCACTTCCTATAAATAAATAAGTGAATTTATTGTGTTAATGACATATAAAAGTTGAAATCGCTTGTTTGCACACATTCTCGGACAATACTATTTCTTGTGGTAACGAGTGAGTAATGAGGCCACCGAGCAAGATTTTCTTTTTTGAGCTAGAAATCATCTGATTCCATTAAACTTAAGACTCAGCCAAATTTCTATCCACGAGAGGGATTAGATCGGTTGGGACTGACCAAGTTATCATAGACGGTTATTAACAAGAACGTCTGTGATAACAGGAGATTTCACAGAAGGTTTTTTATTAGAATCGTCTGTGATAAAATATTGAGGGTTATTAAAATAAACCGCCTGTGGTAATTATGTATCATAGATAGTTTGTATAAAATCGTCTGTGATAATTACAACACTGACGGATTTGGGGAACCGTTTATGATGAGACATCCAATATAGCCTTCTCTGTAGTTGTGTCGTTGTCACTGCCTGCCGAGAAAATCAGATGCAACTGCAAAAAGGCTCGTCGCTAGCTGCATGGAATCTAGTTTGCAGGCTTAAAGCTCAACGAGGTATGGGCATTATTAACTTAAAAGTGCAAAATGAAGCGCTGCTACTAAAACATTTTCACAAATTTTACAATCATGAGGGCATTAATTCCTTGGGTTAAGCTTATCTGGTCTGAACATTATCAATCTTCTCGAAGGTTATGGCTTATTTCGGTGGAGAGATATCATGAAGCAAATCAACATATTCAGGGGGTCTTCTGATGTGCACTACTGGTAATGGAACCTAACTTTATAACGTGTTGGTTAATCTCAAGACAGAGTCAACATATAATGTGTTGCATGTTACACATTCTGCGTTATTAAGTGACATCTAGCTAGGTTTTCAATATTCCGATGGTTTGCTACCTGCGCGCCTATAAATAGCATCGCCCTGCAACATCATAGAGGCACCAGTCCTTGTGTTCTTCTCTTGCTCTCTCTTTCTATACCTTGCTGTATCTACAACCAATACATATATAATGGCTTCCGGTGCCAGCGCTCTTAAGGTGGCTGTTGCCGTTGCCGTTTGTGTCGTGCTGGTCCTGTCTTGCGTGGGGCCGGCGGTTGCAGCAACAAAATGCAGTGATTGTCACTCGGAATGCTCTTCCTCGTGCACTGCCAGCGCTTCTGCGGGGTGCAACGGCGTATGCAACACCGCACCTGATGCATGCGAGCAGTGCAAGTTACGTGCCTTCGAGCCGTGCGTGGCCAGCTGCTACGATGGCTGCACGGCCAACTGCGGTAGCGGCTGAACCCTGCAGCCGTGAGCTGATCGAGCACAGCGCGCGCGTCAAGCATGGATGCATGGATCATGTATGCATGTGTGTTGTTCACTCCCTATAAATAAATAAGTGCATGCTGTGTATGTAGCGACGGAGCATGCATATATTGCATGGTCCGTCGACTTTACTATTTCCGTTCGTTTCAGCCATCCTTATACATATATACGAAGTTGTGTCGACTGCTGGTGCATCTATGTATCGTGTATGTATTGTGTTAATGACATATAAACGTTGAAATAGCTTGTTTGCACACATTCTTGGAGGACACTATTTCTTGCATGCGGTAATGAGTGAGCAATGAGGCCACTGAGCAAGATTTTCTTTTTTGAGCGAGAAGTAACTTTGCGTCCCGAAATAAGACACCGTAAGCAACTTGATCCTGTTCTGTCCCTTTCAGATCAGCCTTCAGATTAATTGCACCAGTTTCAACTACAATGCGCCCCATCGCTACAGTGCTATCATTGGTGGAGGCCAAGAGGGCTGCAATTAATGGACGTATTGGAGGAGCACTCAAGCTCCAAAGTTGGAATGACTCCACCTCCTGTGGGTGTCACTGTTGACGCTATGCCTACGTCATCCCCTATGGGTACCCCCACACACGGTGAGGTCAAATCCCCCCTCTTGTAGGCCTTCTGTTCTGAGTAAGATTTTCTTTTTTGAGCTAGAAATCATCTGATTCCATTAAACTTAAAGACTGAGCCAAATTGTTCGCCACGAGAGGGATTAGATCGGTTGGAACCGACCGAGTAGTACTCGTGCCACAACATGATAGCGCGAGGTTCCATACAAAAACCACACCTAGTATGTCCGTTTGCATAAGGTTGAGCCTGAAGACAAGCTTCAGCTTCAGAGTGCAAGGTATTGTGGTTAGATACCAAATAGTAGATAAGAGAGACTACAGAAAGGCACTGATAGGCTGCTGCTTAGATCTAGATACACAGTAGAAAGCAGTGTAGAGAGTAAGTACCGTGCCGCTATTACTACTTGACTTGATCTTACAAAAAATGAGCTTTCTCCTTCATGATGCCGTAAAGGCCCTATTATAGTAACGAGGAGGTTGTTTTACACAAATGCCTGTACTGGGGCTGTTGACTATAAGGGCAAATTTGTCATTTCCTTGGCACAGTTCTTGCAGGCTGGGCATGCAAATTACACAGTAACAGGCTTTTATTGCACCAGGCCGATTGGGCCAAGATGTGGGCCATTCTTCCAATAGTAGGCTCTTAAGTTTTTGGTGCTCCGCCTCTTGTACACACGATAAATTGTCATTCGGTTCCACTGTACTTTGATGCCTTCCACCTGTATTTGCTACAGTGCTATCATTGGTGGAGGCCGAGAGGGCAGCGGCCGCATTCTTGGGGACCTATGTTCTGAAGGAACGTGGCCTTCGGACGACTATCACATCGAATGAGCTACGTATTAATCATGTGTAGGAGGCCCTCGATCGGGCTCCTGGTACTTGATCGGCCGGTTCCTACCGCAAGCGAAGGTCGTGCTCATAGTTTGCGTGGGTGCAATGTTGAGGATGGTGGCACCCACGATGACCCCGACGGACGTGAAGACTCCTCGCCGCCCATCACCACTATCTCTCTGTCTTTGCCCCCAGATGCCGCTCTCCCATCTACGATGTCCTCAGAGGCCGGCATGAAGCTGTCTTCATCTTCCTCGTCAGGTCACCCTGCAAAGCGTGCTGGGTTGGAGTTTTCCCTGGCAATCCCCAAGGCAAGGTGTTGTGTTGCAATGGACGTATTGGAGGAGCACTCAAGCTCCAAAGTTGGAACGACTCCATCTCCACTCAAGATTTTCTTTTTTTGAGCTAGAAATCATCTGATTCCATTAAACTTATGACTCGGCCAAATTACTCGTGCCACAACATGACAGCGCGAGGTTCCATACCAAAACCACAGCAAGTTCATGTGCCACAAGATTACAGCCACGGGGCCAAAACGAAACTTTGAACTCACCAGAATAATAGAGAGAAGTAACTTGATCTTTTTCTGTCCCTTCCATAGCAGACTTCAGATTACTTGCATCAGTTTCATCGACAATGCGCCCCATGGCTCTGTCCCTTGCATAATGTAGAGCCTGAAGACAAGCTTCAGCTTCAGAACGCAGAGCATCTTTTCCATGAATGAGCTGTGGATGCAAAGAAATCATGCATATACTTTAGCATCAAAAAAGTGTTCTCAAACTATTTATATTTCTATTCTATTAACCCACCATATCCTTTGATTACAAATAGTTTAGGTTAGACCAGACCTAACCTAATATTTCAATGCATACTAGAATCTAGAGTGCACAATCCATGCTTGAAGTAAAGGTTTGAATAGAATAGATTAAATTAATAATTTAAAATTAAAAATCCAAAAGATTGTTGTGCCCAAAAATACATAAATTCGAAGGTAAATTGCAAAAAAAATGGTACCCAAGTAATTTACAAATTAATACATATGGTCGGAACGGAAGTTACAAGTAAAACATTTATGTCCATGTTTATTTAGTTTCATACACAAAATATAAAAATCCTATTGACACTAACAACAGCATTACAAATATGTAGGTAGCGTACACGCATAAGGATAAAAAAAAACCTATTGGTTCCCTGGCTAAAGAGAAAAAGAATGATAGAAATTGTTATTCATCACGATAAGCAATGCTAATATAATCCATTTACCAAAAGGCCATCTAATTAATGTGGCTTGCTACAAATATGGTTTTGTTTGGAGCTGTGGATTATCCTTTTATAGTTTGCATTGTATTTATTTTCCGTTGCAACGTATATGTACATAGCTAGTCAAAAATATAAAACAGAGGGATTCTAATATGTAAGACGTTCTTTTTTAGAGTAATAATGAAGACATTCTTAAGGTGAATGTTCACGAAAAAATTATATGAGACCAGGTCTATTTCCTCATTAAGTTAGACCCCTTTTAGAAGAAGACACCTATTTCCACCGATCTTAAATCATCTCAGAAGTCTTTCTTCTCGTTAACAACGTGTCCACACTCGGCAGCAGAGAAGGGGACACTACTACAGAAAGCCTAATACTAGACGCCAAATCACAGACGGTTTGACAAAACCGTCTGTGACCGACATTAACACAGACGGTTTTAATTTGGACACCGTGTGTTGATGGCGCCGGAGAAAATGAGTATCACGCATCGCTCTTATCAATAAACCGTCGCGATATTTTCATATGATGACGGTTTTTAATAAAACCGCTCGTGATAATCTAGAATTATCACGACGGTTTTATTTAAAACCGCTCAGGATCAGTGATTATCACGCATCGGTTTATATTACAAATCGTCGGATAATTATCACGACGGTTTGTAATACAAAACCGCTCGTGATGTGTTCTCACAAAGGTTAATATATATATAAGTACGCACACATTGCTTCTACACATTGCTTTTAATAACTTACCTCTGAACTACTAAGACAAGAGATCATAAATTAAAGGCAAATTTATTACAAAAGTTGCACATAAAGAGATTTCCATATTCTAATCTTCAAGGCTTCAGACGCTTCTTCTTCGACTTTGGGAGTTGAATTAGCCACGAGTTCTCGAACACCTGTTAAGATTGTCCTTGGCCTCAAGACTTTCTCCTCCACTGGGCAAATGATCGAGTATACCCATAATCTCGTAGAGGATTGCATTATAAGATTCCTCGAAACTGCTGCCGCTGATCGACAATGCTATCCATCGCCTATCCAATGCCACAAGAGCTTCTTCTCGCTCTGTGCACATTGTTGAGAAGAACCAGTGGTGAGAGCGTTTCCCTTTCTTGAGCGGTAGCGAGACGCCTCCGCTGACGGGCGGATGATCAGTCGAAATGACGATGCAAGAAAGTTGGGGAAGGAGAGCGGGCGTGTTCAAGAAGTTGCTCCAGATGTAAATTGTCGGCCGCTCGTAAGGTTCCTACTAACAACTCTTGATGAACAAATGAGAGGAAGGAGATGATCACTTAAGCCATATTGTACTGCGTTGATGAACAAATTGCGACGGAGCATGCATATATTGCATGGTCAATGGTTCGTTTTTACTATTTTCATTCTGGTACTATTACTGTTCATTTCAGACATCCTTATTGTTGGGTAAGTGGCTCTCACCTTAGCCCAAATGACCCACGGCGCTAGCAGGCCAGGTCAACAGCTTTATAGAAGTCCATAAGGCCAGAGAAATATCATATATGCCCTTAGAAGGGTAGATTTATACAGGGGTGTATGTAACTTTAAATAGGAGAAATGACATATGTACCCTTATAAAGATAGAAACTGGTAGGGATATTTGTATAAATAAGCCCCTATGGCTATAAGTACGCGTCTAAATGCGTCATGGGAAAAAGTAGAGCACTCTTTTTTAGCAAAGGATCAAACATTACCAACACACACAGACTTCTATTACTGGGCCTGTTCTTTTGTGCTACGGCTAGTGAATAGTAACGACTGGAGCAGAAACTGTTTTGTTCTTAACAGCTGTTGGCTTTTCGCTTTTTGCTAAATAAGATGTAATAAAATGGAGAGTTTAAAGAAACGAAAATAAATGTGCGGTCCATACATAAACAGGATTTTCGTAAAATAGAATGGGAATATTTATCATATGATGTTACAAGGCGGCATACAAGCTACAATAAATCATGCCACTGCATCGCTCGCTATCGCCTCGTAGCTGATTCATTTGCAAATGGCCCGTGTGTTCAGTGCCATGAACCGGAAAGGAGCCATGATCTAAGCCAACGAGACTGTTCGCGTGACCCATGTCAGCCCGCACACCACCAACTAGGAAATTATGCAACACCATTGTTGTGGTTACAGACCAAATAGAGAGAGTGTGTGTAGTGGAGAGTTAGGTGAGCGATGCTGTCCTCCCCTCTGACCTATGTTACGTATATTTATGTACTCAGGTGTGTGTCTTTACCATTATGCCCTTACATCCAAATATCTTCTACACGGGCATTCAGGTCATTACACATGTCTCACTTAGGCCTCATAACCCTATGACAGGCTGGCCGGGCTTAGGTGGGGGCCATCCCTACAACAGGAGCCTCTCATGGTGACAGGCTTCACAGGCTGGAGCCATGCAGCCTGTGAGTTGTTTAGATTGGAAATGTAGTTGCTGGTGTGCCTCCACTCTATTGCGAAGGCGCGGAGTTAGCGAGGTGCCAAAGCCACCCCCGCACCACGCCGAGGGTGCGGAGGCAAGCCACCAAGTCGCCCACGCTGGCGCCAGACGGCCGGTCGGCGCAGCGCCTCCGCTTTGGAGCCCTCGCTTGTGGCGCCATAGTTACCGGCGGAGTCGTGTTGCGGAGCCGAAGGTGTTGTAGGTTTTAGGCGTGACGCCGAGACTCCGCTGGGGAGTTGAGGATGGGGCGGTCTTCGCCTGGTCCGAGGTCATCCTGCACCGACCGCTCTGCAGGCCCGGGGTGGCGTCTTAATGGTGGCGCGAATCGCGCCGAGTACTAAAAAGCCAGGGGGGCTAGTGCGGCCGTACGCGCTGTCCCGAGGGAGAGGGACACGTGGTGCGGCGCGGATGGCGTGCCGTAGGTCGCCGTCGTCGACGATCGCAACCCCACGCCCTTCCCGAGAAACGGACGCGTGGCGAGTGTAACCGACGCACCGCGGCGTTGCTTGTCGCGACTCACCGCACCTCCGGTCCGCCACGCTACCCTTCCGATCGTGGGAGCCGAATCGTGGGCTCCCGCCGGTTGCGCTCAATCGTGGGGATGAGGGGTCTTCATAAAGCATCCCCGCTTAGCACGCCGAAGGCATCCTGCGCTCGTGCCGCCGCCTCTCTTTTTCGCTTCGCGCCCAATCGCCTCGCGCCGCTTCCTCGTGCTTTGACTACACAGAGGATGGCGTGCGCGAAGATCCCGCCACCGCTTAGTGGCGGCGCTTGTCGAGCAAGACGGCCGACGCCGCCACGGTGGAATTTCCGGCTCGCCACGCGCATGTCGGCAAGCGTGTGGCGCCACGAAAATCGGGAGGCCGAGCTCCGCGCCCTAGGGCGGAGTCGTGTTATAGAGAAGACGATCCGCATTTTGTCGAGGAGAGGAAGATAGAGGAGCACGCAGGAGCTCGCCGCCTTCCCATGACGCAGGTGGAGTCGCACTCGTGGAGGCAGAGGCGATTGTCTTTGTCACGTTCTTTGAGGTCGGGCCTGCATGCCCTCGACGCTTTCGCTTGAGGTCCTACAAAGCTTATGAGCCGAGCCGGCGCATTGACCCCAAACGTGATAGTGCGGTTGGTTGTTTTTGCCTAGGCGGTCTGGAACAGTAGGTGTCCGGCCCGTGTGAATCTTGTTCACCCTTCTTCACGACGCCGCCGTCACCAAGAAGGTCGAGGAGGGGCGGTGTCGAACTTCGATAGTGTCAACTTCATTTTGAGATCGAGCTACGTGAAGCTTTTCCTCGCTTAGCATGGCGCAGGGAAGTGGGGTCCGGCTGGTTGCGACGGTGGTTCTACTACGGGTGACGAGTAGCAAGGGCCTCAAGTGTCGAGGTCACCGATATACTTCAACACCGTCCGGAGTGAGGCCGCAGGCAGCGATTTAACAACAGCACGAAGCTTGTCGGAATTGCCCTTCGGTTCAACATGCACGATCTCGCCAAGAGTTTACAATGTGTGGTGTCTCTCTCTCCGCGCGGTGGAAGTACGAGTGAGGTTGCACCCAGAAGACGGTGTCCAGCCTACGCTTATGTGCAAACCCTCCGTCCCGTATGTACCTCGCCGTATGTTGTATATATGTGTAATCGCTTGTTGAACGGGCTATCGCCGCTGCGGCAAAGGTTTCAATGGAGGACACGAGAGTACCGTAATCGCGTTCCTTGGGCCGTACATGGCGAAGGAGCACACGCCGCACGGCCGCCACCAATCCTACGGCCGGGCGGATAAATCGTGTGCGAGGCCCAGGCCTCCCGTAGCAGCAAAGTGGGTGCACCTCCCAATCGGGCGAAGAGGTCGGTCCAGCCGCTATATCCATCTCGCCAGCCGCATTCTAGCGTGCACCGCCGTCGTAGGGTATGTCGCACCGTCCGGCACACCGTTCGAGGAGCACACCGCCTCAGTGAGGAGGGCTTGCGTGGTGAGGGCGGGCTTGTAGCGACATCGCCGGGACGAGGCCTTATCACCTATACCGCACCCGCCCGCCGACCGGGAGCACACCGCCCCCAACCGAGGAGGGTTTAAGTGGTGGTGAGGCGGGCTTGGTAGCGACACCGCCGGACGAGGCCTCGCCGCCGTCATCGCGGGCCAAGACCGCCGCCGCGCTGTTGCCACCCGTGAAGGGCCGGTGAGGACTCGCCGCCCCGCCCCTACGGCCACCGTGACGGCCAGGACGACGCTCGTGTCCCCGAGGGCAAAGCGCCCTAACCGACGCCGCCCACGAGGAGGTGGTTCAATCTAGCAGCGCGTCATCGTGGACTCGGCGCTCATCAGGAGGCCGCTCGCTGAGGGAGTGATCGCTTCCTCGGCCGACAAGGCCTCGCGACTCAGTGAGATTGCACGGACATCTCTCCGTGCCTGGAGGGTACCAAGGTAGGTGTATTTTTCCCCCGTGACTTTGTGAAGTTTCTTCGATTTGCTCGCCATTCCGGCTGTTGACCTCGTGAGAGACGAGGTCTCCGGACGCAGCCTATGATCGAAAGCAATGAGGTGTCCACGAAATCGCGACCCCATTACGCAGACATGGCGTGGCGCCGGGTCCGCTCGAGGCCTCGAGGCTCGGGTGTCTCGATTTTATTCTCCACCGAGATGCTTCTTGTTCTTACTGGGTCGTGGAGCGCGGTCGGCCAGCCGCTTGATAGGGGGCGCCGCTGCCTTGCGGTGGAGACATTCGCGCTCGCTACCGGCACCGCGGAGATGAAGGTAAGCACTGGAGTTTGTGATCCACGCCGCTTGTCGAGCGCGCACCTAACATTGGTCACGCCTTTTAGACGCTATTCTTAGCCGTGCCCTCGAGGAGGCTCGCACCACGAGCGAGGGCACCGAGAGGAGCTTCGCGGCCAACGAGGCGCACACCGCAAGGACAAGCGTATTCGCGGCCGGAGATGGAAATCACCAGGCGTAGAAGGCCCAAAGATGCCGCAACGAGGAGCGCACCACCTTGCTTGAGCAAATCACCACGTTGAGGAGAAGAAGGCCCGCCTTGCCACGGCCTTGGAGGATAGGAGCCGACTCGACGATGCGCCGGCGGCAGCGTGGAGGGCGATGGAGTCATTGGAGGGCCCTACGGGCCTTTCCGCTGACGCAGCCGACGTTACGCACAGCCCCGTGGATGTGGCGCAGTCCTCGCAACGAATCAAAGAGGGCTCGCCTTGCGCCCACTGCAGAGTCTCGGCGATCATTGCGCTTCGCTAGTGCTCGCCGCTTTCACCATGCTCCACGCCCGGGTGTGAGCATGCCCCGGCTAGTCGATCCTCGGCTGATCTCGCGGCCGGCCGGGCGTTGTCCGTGCCACCCGCGCCATTCTACCCGCCCTCAAGACCTTCTATGACCAGATCCGGGCTACATCGGGAGGATGCGACAAAGGTCGTGCCAGCGCGACGCCGCATTAGGAAGGGAATTTCCTCCGCGGCTCGAGGAGGTCCTCGACGCAACGAAGACGACGCGACTCGTAGGTGTGATGCCGATGCGTGTGGTGTGTCAGGTGCCTTGATGTATCAATGCCCTACGCTTCCTCTTGCATAAATGAAACAATAGTTGTCAAAGGTGCTTTGTCGCTGCGCACTACTTCTGCGTATTCGCTCGCGCAATGAAGACCGGCTCGTTGCACCCAACGCCGCTTGTCTTCAAGGTTGTAGCGCTTGTGTTTAAGTGGACGCGTGAGCGCCCATCCACTACCCTTCAAGTGGTGATGGCGAGCCGATGCCTAATCAGTACACGCGCAAGCGCCCGCCCCTACCGCGCGGCGGTGGCGCGAGCCGGGCGCCAGTCGGGCAGACGCGAGCGCCCGCCCCCTCCTCCGGTGGTGGCAGCGAGCCGGGCGCTAGGTTGAAGTAGACGCGCGAGCGCCCGCCCCTACCCCGGTGGTGGCGTGGAGCCGGCGCCAGTTGGCGTAGATGCACGAGCGCCCGCCCTCTACCTCGCGGCGGTGGCGCGGAGCTGGCACCGTGTCGGCAGACGCGCGAGCGCCCGCCCCCCCTCCGGCGGTGGCGCGAGCCGGGCGCTAGGTCGAGTAGACGCGCGAGCGCCCGCCCCTACCTCCAAGTGGTGGCATGAGCCGGCGCCAGTCGAGGTAGACGCGTGAGCGCCCGCCCCTACCTTCAAGTGGTGACAATGAGCTAGCGCTAGGTCAGTAGACACACGAGCACTCCGCCCCTACCTTCAAAGTGGTGGCGCCGAGCCGGCACTGTGTCGGCAGACACGCGAGCGCCCGCCCCTACCCCGGTGGTGGTAGCGGCCGGGCGCCAGTCAAAGTAGACGCGCGAGCACTCCATCCCCTACCCTTCAAGTGGTGGCAGCGAGCGGGCGCTAGGTCGGCGGCAGACGCGCAGCCGCCCGCCCCCTACCCCCGGTGGTGGCAGCGAGCCGCGCCTCTTCTACTCGCAATGCGCCGCCGAGGTAGGCCTCATCGCATCGTGTTTACACTCCGCAGAGTGCGTGGGAACATTAACCACGCCTTATTTATACTCCGAGAGTACGCCAGAGGACGGTGCTCACACGCGCGCAGGGACATCCGCGTCTTGTTTATACTTAGTAGAGTGCGCAGGACAACATCTGTGTCTTGTTTATACCCGAGAGTGCGTGGGATCATCAACCATGTCTTTATACTCCGAGAGTACGATAGGGCAGCACACACGCGCGCGCTGGGATATCCGTGTCTTGTTTATACTCGAGAGTGCGCAGGACAACATCCGCGCTTATTTATACTCCAAGAGTGCGTGGAGGCGCACTCGACGCCACGCCTTATTTATACTCTATAGAGTGCGCGCAAGGGCGCCCCCGCTATGCCTTATTTATACTCAGAGTGCGCGTGCGCGACCTCGACGCTATGTCTTATTTATACTCCGAGAGTGCGCGGCGAGGTGGACCTCGACGCCACGCCTTATTTATACTTCAGAGTGCGTATGAGGCGACCGACGCCACGCCTTATTTATACTCCGAGAGTGCGTGAAAACATCAACCACGCCTTTATACTCCGAGAGTACACATAAGGGCAGTGCTCACGCAGCGCGTGACATCCGCGTCTTGTTTATACTCGTAGAATGCGAGACAATATTCGCCTTATTTATACTCCGTAGAGTGCGCACGGCGCCTTTACAATGGGGTGCCGATGCGCGCAATATGCTCCGCTTTTGTCCTAGCGCATCACCGCCGCACTGCCTCGCATTCCATGTGTGGTGGAGTGTCTGCCCTTCTAGCGTGGCGAGGCGATATGCCCCCCGCTACAGAGCTACCGCGACAATGTATGGGTCCTCCCACTTGGACTCCAGCTTGCCAAGCACTTCCGCATGGAGTGCCATTTTGAGGACGAGGTCCCCAAACTGAAACCCTCGCGGTATATAGAGCGATCGCAGATAACGCACCATTTTCCGCGCAGCATTTTTACTTACGTCGGGTCGCGTTGACTCGCTCTCCATCAAGGAGGTCTAGGACAATTGACGCCCTCCTCCGGCGCTGGTGAGGACCCTTCTGCCACCTTGAGTTCCTTGGGCGCCATCGCCTCATCGCCAAGAGGAGCTTGAATGGTGTAAACCCCGCCGGGCGTGTCACCGCAGCGGAGGGACCAAAGGACACCGTGGAAGCTCGCTGGCCACTTGCCCTCGTGTAGCCCGACAAGACGCTTGACTCCAGCCGCGATGGCGTTGTTCACCCGCCGATCGCTTCCGCTAGATCGCGGATGCCCCACGTGCTTAATTGGAGGGTGATGCCCATGTCGCCGCAGTAACTCCTTGAACGGGTGGAGTCAATCGCAAGCCGTTGTCGGCGGTGAT
This sequence comes from Melocanna baccifera, assembly GCA_036346265.1. Classification (NCBI taxonomy): domain Eukaryota; kingdom Viridiplantae; phylum Streptophyta; class Magnoliopsida; order Poales; family Poaceae; genus Melocanna; species Melocanna baccifera. The sequence goes on along the minus strand of JAYEVJ010000403.1, from coordinate 82,185 downwards.
CTCCTTGGGCACCTGCCGCATATGATGTTCGCCACGTAGCGCCGCATGGTCAGCCGGCGATCTTAGCTAGAGCCACAACCTCCGCCACCGGAGAATATTCCAAGGTGACCACTATGAATCGCAGTCTCCCCGCTCGAGGAAGTGGTCCCACGACATCGATGCCCCATCTGCGCCGACCATTCTCCGGGGAATGGGATTGAGGTTAGTTGGGGTCTATGAATGACCCGCCCATCCATTGGCAGCCTTGACACCGGGCGCACAAGGTCCTCGAGCATTGGCAACGGCGGTCGCCGAGAAGCCTTGCCTCGAATGCCTTGCCAACAAGCGACCTCGACGCCAGATGCGAGCCGCAGAGTCCCGCGTGAATTTCCGCGAGGAGATGCTTTCCTTCCTCGCGATGTGCACCGTAGGAGCGTGCACTCACTTTTTGTAGAGTACTCCGCAAGCACCGGAAGGACCTAGCACGACACCGCAAGCGCCGAGTTCGGCAGGTCGCCGGGTTCGTAATGCCCTGCAAGAAATAATAGATGGGCTCCCGCCAATCGCCTCGCTGGGTAACCCGTGGATGAGGGCCGATCACGGTTGTCTCGCGCGATGGCCGCAGTGTGACTCATAGAACGCCCTCGGGAGTGGGGAGTCATTGATCGCAGCCTTAGCGAGGATGTCGGCTTGTTCATTTTCTGCCCGAGGGATGGCCTTGACGGTAACACCCAGGAAGTGTCGCTCCTTTGCTCGTACGGCTGCCAGGTACTTGGCCAGGTCAGGGTCCTTGGCTTGGTATGACTTGTCTACGTGGCCCACCACCAGCCGTGAGTCAATGCGGACAAGAACTCGCCACACGCCAAGAGCTTTGAGCTTCGCGAGGCCGAAGAGTAGTGCCTCATATTCGGTCGTGTTGTTGGTGGCGGAAAATGCAAGGTGCGCCGAGTACGACAGGCGGTGCCCTTCTGGAGTAGTGACCACCGCGCCCACGCCTACGCCGAAAATGCCGTAAACGCTGTAGGCTCCATCGGTGTGAAGCATCCACACCGGGTCGTTTTGCTGCTGGGCGGGCTAGGCCGAGGGGGTCCACTCCGCGAGGAAGTCCGTGAGAACTTGGGATTTGATCGCTGCCGCGAGGCATACGCCAAGGAGAATGGTGCGAGCTTGGTTGCCCACTTGCCGATGCACCCCGTGGACTCGTTATTGTGTAGCATCTCCGCCAGGGGGAATGAGGACGGCACGGTGATTGGGTGCGCCAGAAAATAGTGTCGGAGCTTCCTCGAGGCCATGACCAGCGTGTATGCCAATTTCCGCTTGGAGAATCTTCGCTATTTCCACCTTGGCCGCTTGTCGCCGTCAATGGACATACGCCGAAGCCTTTGCCTGACCGGTTTAGCGCCGTGGCAGCATCACGAGGTTGTGCTCGATGAGGGAGCAGTCCATGCCTTTAATGTCCCCTAGGGACCATGTGAAGACATCCGCGTTGCTCCGAAGAACTCGGAGCAAGCCCTACTCCACCTCCGGGGGAAAATCTTCGCCGATGGACATGAATTGTCCTTCGGCCTGGAGAAGTATCCTCTTGACCCCGCCATCCGGCCGGGGATTGGGCGTCCACTCCGGAGCGGACGGTGCGTCCGCCTTGAGCTTGTCGGCAAGAACGTGCACCTTGCGGTGCGGGCTTCGGGCACGAGCCTCCATGCGCCGGGCGAGGTCTTGGTCGCCGAAGATGGTGATGACGCCCCGTGGGCCTAGGAGCTTCATACATAAGAAGCCATAATGCGGGACCACCCCGAAGGAGTTGAGGACAGGGCGGCCCAGTATGACATTGTACGAGCTCGGAATGTCCACCACATCGAAGACAACATCCTCGCTCCTGGCATTATCGCCCTGCCAAAAGGAGACTCGGAGACATACCTAGCCCAACGTCGTCAGCGGTTGGCCTCCTAAACCTTGGAGCGGCGTCCCCGATGGCTTTAGGTGACCTCGAGGGATCCCCATGCGGTTGGAGGCCTCCGCAAATAGAACGTTCGCGGAATTGCCCCCGTCGACGAGGACACGCCTGACGTCGCAGCCCATGATGTCGGCTTGGACCAGAGGGTCCTGGTGGGGGAACTCCATGCCCCGGGCATCGGCTGGCGTGAAGGTAATGTCACCATGCGCCGCCTCCCGAAGCGGTTGTGCCGACGCGCCAGCGGTGGAGCCTCCGGTGATGACGCCGATGATGTGACATCTGGGCCGTGTGGGACCCCAGCCGTGGGGATTTCCCGCGCCGCCGTGACGTGGGCTATCACGTGGTTCGCCTATTGCAGCGCAACCACGAACGGGTCCGCTGCCCAAGCCTCTTGCATACTCCGCATGGCCCGTAGAGCTCCGCTAACTTTATTTGAGCGTGCGAGGTCGCCAAAGAAGACATCCTCCCGCCGGCGAGCCGAGGTAATCGCAAGAATCGTCGCGCTGCCGGACAGCAATACCACGCTTGTGCCCTCGGTTGCCGCGGCGTCGGCGTGATGGACTCTGCGTCGAGGACAGGGCCCGTGTCGCCGTTGGGGTCGATCTTCACGTCGGCAGTGGTGGGGTCAACTGTCATGTCGACGGTGGCGGGGTCGACCGTCGCGTCGGCGGTGGCGGGGTCGACCGTCGCGTGGTGAGCGCCGCTATTCACACCCACCACCACCGCCAAGCCCCGGTGTTGACGCTGACTTCACCGTGGCCACCTCCTTCTTCTTCGCCGCCGATGATGAAGCTTTCTTCGGTGCCATCCTTTGATCTTGAGGCTTGCTCTTGTCGACCCCACGGACGGCGCCAACTGTTGTGGTTACAAACCAAACAGAGAGAGAGTTTGCAGTAGAGAGTTAGGTGAGCGATGCTGTCCTCCCCTCTGACCTACGTTACGTATATTTATGTACTCAGGGGTGTGTCTTTACCGTTATGCCCTTACATCCAAATATCTTCTACACGGGCATTCAGGTCATTACACATGTCTCACTTAGGCCACATAACCCTATGACAGGCCGGCCGGGCTTAGGTGGGGGCCATCCCTACAACAACTATCGTGGCAATAATTATCTTACGCTACGTGATGTGGTCGAAAGCAGGAATTGCCCAAAATACCCCATTTGTTCTTCCACACACCGAACGCCGCCAATTACATTGTGCAAAGATGCGTGAAGATAGTTGAAGACCTCGTTGCACCCTTGTGGTTGATCGCCACGGCAAAGTTGGGGACATGGTACCGAGTGTTCAAACAGGCTAGGAAGCCTATCCTATTCGGATAGCCCGAGTCCACCAAATAATACTTGCTCGCCATGCCAAAAAGACAAAATTAGACTACCGTACATATATTATAGTTACGAATCATGAAGTGCATTATACCCGAGGGGGATGTGAAACACATGGTCGTAACCATTGAGTGTGTCTACCAGATGCATGTGTCGGGCGCACCTAGCCATCCTGTACACACAAATATAAACCGCATGTCAAAGTCACACACGGCCAACACATTCGACTAGTCTCCCCATGTTGATTGGTGTGCATTACACGCCGCTTAGCGTACACTATGACGGGATATGTGTACCGCCGATGGTCTCTATAGCTTCTACGGCGAGGGTAAAATCTAGGTTCCATCAACCTGTCATGCAATACGCTGAATGATGGATCGATCGCCTAATGTAGTTCGCCGCCATGGCGCACACGCAATCCAACACATGGTGGAACTTCACACTGACGATGGATGACAAGTGCGCGAACCAGTTCACGACCTACGAGTAGGATTGTGGGTATCCGACAATCCACAAGAACATGCCCAACGCCCATAGAACGAACTTCCCGCCAACTACAAATCGCATCGCTGCGTGACAAGGGTGTCATGCAGGTGTGGAAGCAGTCCACCTCCATTCTAAACATGCGCCGCAAAGGTTCGGTGATGCCGTTGCTCCCGCACCCATTCGAAGCCAGTTTGCATTGGCTCACGGGGAGGTCGTCGCGATGACCCCGATTAGAACTGTGCCATATACTGAATGAGGGCAACCTCCAACGCTGGTGGGGGGCGGATGTTGCCATTATTTGCACCATCTCCTTGTTCGTCATCCATCACAGAACTGCACGAATTGGGACAGGAACATAGCTGATAATATATTACACCATTTAATTACAAATTTGTCTTAATTTCAGCTATCTGGAGTTAGCACATCAAGTGAGAAAGCTACCGGAAGCTCTAAAGCTCCCGGTGAATCGACTGCACGCTGTGATGTACGTGTGCCTATTGACCTTGAGTTGTGCCAAGAAGAACATGCAGATGAATAACACCTATGATCTCGTCCACTAAAGTACGTAAGTAATGATGTTGACGTTGTAAGAAAGATATTGATATGCCAAACAAAAATTAAAAATGCTAGTTAACCGTCATTAATTTATTTGTTTGCATGCAGATGTCACTAGCTAGCTAGCTTGAACTATACACGTATGGGGACATTTTCAGTGGACGAAGCTTGCTCCCTCATCAATATGTGCGTCATGCATGCATGTTTGCATGAGGAACTTGGTGTGCAAACGTTAAATAAAATGGATCAGCAATATGAACCATATATATGGTCTGATACCGTCAATAAAAGTACTATTTATTTGAAGCTCTATTTGGACGTGGCTGGCTAGTCATTTTGGTACGTAGTATCATGCATGCTTATGCCACGTTACATGACAAATTAAAATGAAGTACAGAAAAGATTGGGATACATGCTATATAAAGGAACCAGTAATGGGAACACAGGATACATGCTATATGTAACGTATAAAAAATAGGGGCGGGATATATACACATATGAGCTCATTGCATAGTTCAGATCAGCAGAAGTACAGCAGTGTTTAATACTAACTCACCAACAAACAAAATCGAAAATCAATCTCCACTTGTGATTCATGGCAGGAACCAGCAGCTCCCTATTTTCTGCCCAGCTCCAAGCTAGAAAACCAACAAATAAAAGAGGTGTAACACTAGAAGCTCCAAGCAAACAAACCAACCCAGCTTGCAGGGCAGTTGCTGAAATGAATGGCAAAGCAAACCATCCAACCGAGCTTGTTATAAGGGCGCACGGCAGGAACAGAAGAGCAGCACCAATTATTTATCAGCACAGAACAAAACACCACACAAACAGAGGACACAAAAAACAGCACCAATTATTTGCTCACCTCAGACCAGACAAACAAGCAGCATGCAGCACAGACCAAGCAAATAAACAAATAGCCAGCATGCAGCACTGCTAGCCAGATCACAGAACAAATAGTCCTCACTGATACATTTCCTCACAGAGGAACAAGGTAATAAAAGTACATCACACAACAAGGTAATTCAAGCCGATAGTTTAACAACTAAATAGTCCTGACATGAACAACTAAATAAGCAAGACAACAAGTAGACAGTACCGAGATGCAGTGCCGTCACGGGAACGCAGGGCCTCCGCGGGATTGGAAGAAGGGCCACATCCTGCATAGATAACCAGCACGGCCTTCCGCGGTACGGAAGCCCGTGAAAGCATCTCTGACCCTCTTGTCATACAAAGATGATCGCGCATAGTAATGCTCATCCGTGCCCTGGGATACCCATCGGTGACGACCAGCTGCATCAACCGGTGAACCTCCATGCGCTCCGTGTCAACGTTGTCCCCGGTCCGGCAAAGATGAACCTGCTCACGGACTGCTCATACGCAGTTAGCAATCCGTAGCATGCACTCGTCTGCCGTGCTGCTGCGGGTCTTCTTCGACTCGGTCGACGCGTTGCGCTGCTGCCCTGCCGCTGCGTTTCCGGGACAAGCCGGCGTGCTCGGCGTCGCCTCGCTCGGGTCCGAGCCGCCATCGACCAGCATGATCAGGCCGCCTACTCGCCTGGGACTTCGCATGCTTGTTAGTGCAAAGGCCCTCATGAAAATGATGTCCATTACGCCTCGTCGCCAAAGGGCTTTCGCAAATTTTTGGCCCTGGCATCGCTGCAACATGCAACATCATTTTCAGTTGTAACTCACCATGACTGCACAAGTAATCAAACAGTACAATTCATGTTTACCTTGTTTTGCTCCTCAAACCATGCGTCTGTTGCGTCGATGAAACCAGTGAGTGCATTGATTCCCAAGCCAGTCGCATTCAGCTTCAACATCTTCCATATGTAGTACTCCCTCTTAAGCGAGTCCCAGTGATTCTTGAATTGTTTTCTGGTGTACTCGCGGCTGGTCCGTTCCTTGAATTTCTTCCCCAGGTTGATGTACCCACGCCTGTTTAGGCAGTCTGCTGTTGTGTTCTATGCCTCAAACTCCTCACGGCATATTTCCAGCATAGCGATATGGGCGGCAGTGTCCTAGGTAGCATTTCTAGTATTATCATTACGAGTCTGCCCCTTGGCCATCTGCAGGCATCAGGCAAGGAAAGGCGATTAAATTCAGCATGACCAGAGAAGAAAACTACAAGGAAAGGCGCACATCGGAAGCTCTACGAGGCGTCCGGCCGGGGGCTTGACTGCGCATGGGGAGGAAGGGCCACAAAGCCGGTGAGGGGAGGATCGCAAAGACAAGGGAGGACGGCGCATTCGGCGCCGACTCAATGTACGGGAGGTGGCGTCGGACGTCGGGGTGGAGGACGACGACTCGGCGATGGCCATTGGATTCACGCACGCTGACGCCAAGGCCGGCTGGGAGGGGGAAGCCAGGGCCGACGTCGGATCTCGCCGGGGCGATCCGAGAGAGGGGTGGAGTGGGGATGGGGCCGGATTTGGGGTCGCCGCCGACCGCAGGAGGGGTGGGTCGCCGGATCTGGAGGGAGAGGGGTAGGAGTGTGGGATGGTGCGGGGGGTGGAAGGAAAGCGGCGGGGAACACGGAAGGGAGGCGCGACGCGCGGGCGGAAGGGGGTGGTGGGCGCGAAGGAAGGCGGCGGCGGGGGGGTGGAAGGGAGGCTAGCGCTGTCAGTGGATGGAAAAGCCGAGAGGAGCGTTGGTGGGGAGTGAATGCACATCAAGCGGCTTTTGGCAGGTTTTGGCGAAGCCCGCTTGTTCGATGTGGCTTGGGCGGCTTCCGGCTTTTTCCATACGAAAGTCACAGCCGGAAGCCGGTTCCAAAAGCCTTTCCGGACAGGCCCACTATCTCTAGAGTATATAAGGTTACAGGAAGTTCTTCCATGGACTTCCTATAATCCCTTTTCTTTACTATTTGATGCATAATCACACACTTATACATATATACGTAGTTGTGTCTGGTAGTGCATCTATGTATCGTGTATGTATTGTGTTAATACTTAATAACATATGAGCCGTCGATTGCTACTTGTAGTGTTTTACTCGTCATGGTTAATTTAATTCTATTCATCAGTTGAAATAGCTTATTTACTCACATTCTTGAACGACACTTTTTCTTCTAACATGCTACGTTAAAAAAGAGAGTTTGAATAACAGGTTGATGTATAAGGCTACAGAGCCCATATTGACAGGGAAAGTATTGCATGCCAGCAGGCTGACGTGTGGAGGCCGAGTAGTTGCAGAACATCGTGAAACTCGGATGTGCATGCAGTAATCCAATTAGTAGCATGCCTGCATGCTTACTACCCGGTTATAAATTTTTCAATGCGACATTGTCAGCTGGAAATTCCTATTAAAAATTAATTGATTGACTAGCTACTTAAGGTCTTGCAGCAAAGTCGTTTGGGGTTCTCAGATAACCAAATTCCAAAAAACTACAAATTAATCCATCTAACATATGGTTAGTGAGACTCAAACCTTGCCTTTAGCCACACAATATGGATGTCTGATTCGTTGGACTAGCTATAGCCACCTGTTGGCTTGGGCTATGAAACTTGCATTTGCGGAAATTCCAATCAGTGACCAACCGTCCATCTTATTTTTCCATGAATGAGCTGTGGATGCAAAGAAATCATGCATATACTTTAGCATCAAAAAAAGTGTTCTCAAACTGCAATAAATAATTCGAACTTTGCGTCCCGAAACAGAGAGAAGTAACTTTGCGTCCCGAAATAAGACACCGTAAGCAACTTGATCCTGTTCTGTCCCTTTCAGAGCAGACTTCAGATTAATTGCACCAGTTTCAACTGCAATGCGCCCCACCGCTCTGTCCTTTTGCATAAGGTTGAGCCTGAAGACAAGCTTCAGTTTCAGAGTGCAGTGTGTTGTGGTTAGGTGCTAAACAGTAGATAAGAGAGGCTACAGAAAGACACAGAGGGGCTGCTCAGATCTGGATACACAGTAGAAAGCAGTGTAGAGAATAAGTACCGTGCTGCTATTACTACTTGACTTGTCCTTACAAAAAATGAGCTTTCTCCTTCATGATGCCGTAAAGGCCCTATTTATAGTAATGAGGAGGTTGTTCTGAAGTGCCAAAAGCTCAAGCGAGAGCACAATCCTAAGCTCCTCGTCAGATTATCACAATACCAAAGCAAGAAAGAGGAAATCAAGTACGACGGTTCGTAACACAACCTGTAGGGACTTCAGCAGGAACCTCAACAACAACAACAACCCCAACAACAGAAAAGGAGAAAGGCATTTTAAAACTAGTCCAAGGAAGGGTGAACCACATTTCAGTAGAAGAAGCAGCCAGAGCCAACGACGTCATCGTTGGTACGTTTCTAATCCACTCAAAGCCTGCATTAGTTTTGCTTGACCCTAGGGCTACACATTCGCTTTCTTTCTTTGGCATTTGTTGTGAAAATCAAATACCATTTACAACTTTACAAAAATCATATATTTTCCAAACACCTAGAAGTAGAATGGAATCTCGCTTGTGTAACGACATAGATCCGGAAATTCAAGGAGTCATGTTCAAAACCAACCTACTACAATTGGAAATGAAAGGATTGATGCCATATTGGGAATGAATTGGTTGACTGCATAAAGCCAAAGTGGATCATGAGGATAAATCACCACTTTGACAAACTCGTAAAGACAACAAGTGACAAGAAAGACAGATCTAGCCCTAATAGAAACGATGAAGTTGAGTGTTCACAGTATAGTAGTGGAAGGAGTCTTACAAGTGCCGATAATTCAAGAGCATCCAGACATATTTCCAAAAGAGTTACCCGAAAAACCACCAGATAGACCAATAGAACTTGCTATTGAGTTGGTACCGGGAACAAAACCAATAACAAAGCATCAATACCGAATGTCACCAAGAGTCAAGGAGCTCAAGAAACAAATGGATGAATTGATAGAAAAGTAATCCATAAACCCCCAGCATATCCCTTGGTTAGCACCAGTACTATTCACCAAAAAGAATGATGAAAGTCAAAGAATATGTGTGGATTATAGAGGATTAAATGCAGTAACTATTAAGAAGAAATATCTACTACCAAGGATAGACGATTTATTTGATCAGCTTAAAGGAGCTAAAGTATTCTCAAAGATCGACTTGTGATCTGGATACCATCACTTAAGATGAGAGCAAGACCGAAAAGACTGTTTTACTACAAGATATGGATTGTTTGAATTTACTATGGTGCCACTCGGATTGGTAAACACACCCACTTATTTTATGAATTTGATGAACCTGGTGTATATGGAACAACTCGATCGCTTTGTAGTAGTCTTTATTGATGACATACTGACAACATTTACATATTGCTTTAAGTAAGCTAAGAGAACATCAGTTATATGCCAAATTTTCTAAATGTGAATTTTGGATGAAAGAGGTCGCATTTCTTGGACATATTATCACAAAAGGAGTAAAAGTCAACCCTGAAAAAGTAAAAGCCGTAATGGAATGGAAGCAACCAACAACAGTGACAGAGGTTAAAAGCTTTTTAGGATTGGCAGGTTACTATCGCAGATTTATAGAAGGATTCTAAAAAATGTCGAGACCTCTCACCTAGCTTCTAAAAAAGGAAACACCATTCAAATGGACAGATAAATGTGAAGAAAGTTTTCAGGGATTGAAAACTAAATTAACCACAGCCCTAGTCCTTATACTCCCCAATCCTGAGAAAGATTTTCAAATCTATTGTGACGCTTCTAAGCAAGGACTCGGATGTGTCCTAATGCAAGATAGAAGAGTACTAGCCTATGCATTGAGACAGTTACGACCGCATGAAATGAATTATCCAACACATGATTTGGAATTGGCAGTCGTAGTCCATGCATTAAAAATATGGAGGTATTACTTGTTGGAAAATCATTGTGAGATCTTTTCTAATCACAAAAGTTTACAATCTATATTCACACAACCAGATTTAAACCTACGACAGTGAAGATGGCTAGAGTTGATTAAAGACTATAACATAGATATTTAGTATCATCCTGGAAAAGCCAATGTTGTAGCAGATGCGTTAAGTCGAAAGTCATATCATGGTATAGCTTCTATTTTGGAATGCTCCAGTTAGCTACAAGAAGAAATTCAATGATTGAACCTACAAATAGTAGAGCAAGGATACATAGCAGCTTTAGAGATACAACAGACATTGACAGATCAGATTAAGACAACACAAGAAAGTAATGAGGAAATACAACAACTCAAGAAGAAGAGTCAAGAAGAGAATTCAACAGAATTCGCTATAGATGAACAAGGAGTCTTGAGATTCCATGGACGTTTTTGCATACTCGACAGTAAAGAGTTAAAAGATTTAATACTACAAGAAGCTCACTTGTCACAAGTTTCTATACACCACGGAGGAACTAAGATGTATCTGGACTTGAAAAAAGGATATTGGTGGAGCAAAATGAAAAGAGAGACAGCCGAATACATTGCACGTTGTGATGTGTGCCAGAGAATCAAAATAGATCACCAAAAATCGTCAGGGCTATTACAACCCATACCAGTGCCAGATGGAAGTGGGATGAAATTGGTATGGATTTTATAACAGGTTTTCCTAAAACCAGAGATGGATATGACGCTATCTGGGTAATTGTGGACAGATTAACAAAAAGTAGCACACTTTATACCAATTAGACAGACCTATGGCAAGGACAAGTTAGTCGAACTGTGTCTGACCAAGATTATAACACTACATGGAGTCCCAAAGAGAATAGTCTCAGATAGAGGAGCACAATTTACATCTACATTTTGGAGGAAACTACATGATGCCATGGGAACAAACCTAGCCTTTAGTACAGCATATCATCTGCAAACCGGAGGACAGACCGAACGAGTAAACTAAATACTTGGAGACATGTTAAGGGCATGTGCCATAGTTTATGGAGCAGCATGGGATATGTATCTGCCATTTGCTGAATTTTCATATAATAATAGTTACCAAGCTAGTATTAAAATGTCACCTTTTGAAACCTTATATGGAAGGGAATGTAGGACACCATTGAACTGACAGAAATCGGAGAACGACAATATCTCATACCATAGATTGTTCAGAAGCTCATGTCAGGATTATTCGAGACAAAATGAAAATAGCTCAGAGCAAACAAAAAAGTTATGCAGACAACCACAGAAAGGACCTAAGCTTTGAAATCGGAGACTATGTATATCTTAAAGTCACACCTTTCAAGTCAATAAAAAGAGTTCAAGTAAAATGAAAGCTAGCTCCAAGATATGTTGGTCCATACGAAATCATCGAAAGGATAGGAGAAGTGGCTTACAGATTACAACTGACACCAGACCTAGCTAGAGTACACAATGTATTTCATGTGTCACAATTACGGAAGTGTTTACGCCAACATACAGGGCAAATCCCAGTGGAGAGCATAGACTTATAAGATGATATGACATATTATGAAGAACCATTACGAATTCTAGAAACCAGAGAAAGACAATTAAGAAGTAAGAATATCACATTTTACAAAATTCAGTGGCAGAACCATACTGAGGATGAAGCAACGTGGGAAAAAGGGTCAAACTGCAGAAGAATTTCTAACCTACTCCTTGAGTCTAGTTAATCTCAAGGACAAGATTCTTTAAAGGGGGTAGGTTGAAACAAAATGATTTTTGCCAAAATTTTGAATTCTTGATTTCTTTTGGATCCTTGCTAATCCCAGCTCTTCCCAACCCAAAACTGCATCCAGCCCAGCCCTCCCCAGCCCAAACCCACCGCCGAACCGCCCCTAGTTGGTAAATCCACGACGGAACTATTCACCGTCCAAAAACGGGATCGCCGCCGTCGATTTCTGCAGTCGCCCACACTCTGCCACCTCCCTACTGTTGCCACACCTTCATAGCATAGTCAGAGACCGTGCGCCGATCGATGAACTCGACTAGCTTTGAACGCCTCTTGTCTGCGTGTTGCGTTGCTCACCAAATCCAACCATCGTCGCCGATTTCCGCCGGCCACCACCTCACCCTCTTAGCCGACTGATCCATCCCAGATGCTTTTGACCACCATAGTGCACTCGCCGAGACTGCCAGTGCATCCCCTCTGCCAACTGCACCGCGCCCTCCCAAGTTCTCTTGAAGCCCACTGGATCACCTCCGCCACCGGTTCCAAGACACACCCAATCCCGCCACTCACCCCTATTTAAGCCTCGCGCGACACCCCCTCTGTTGTGAAGCACATTTGCACAGCAACCCCCACATGCCCCCAATTGCTCCGAGAGCCATCCCACGGCCAAAACCCACCGGATAGCCCAAGGTACATTCAAATTCCCAATCCAGTGTTGCATTCAATTAAAATCCAATTGCATTCGCCTAGAGCTTCCTTGATACCCCAGAAAGCCTCCTGAAACCTCCCTGGTAGCTCCAATGACCCCTACTGTCCTATCCACAAGCACCGCCGCCTGGCCATGGAGGACCGCCGTGGACAACCCAACTTCAACTTGCTCCGACCAAACCACCACCCCTTCGAGCTTCCTGCCACCCCAGAGATGGACAAAACCTAATGCTATCATCCCGATACCCCACAGATCACCCATGTGCCATTAAAAACCCGAATGAGGCAAAGGCACCATCGCTGCAATCGCTGGAGTTGCCGTCGCTCCGACCACAAAAATGGAACTGCCATGTCACCAGCTACCCATTCCTGCCCTCAAAACCTGTCGCAAACCTCGCTAGCCCTGTCGATCACCGCCACTTCCTTCTCTATTTTCACGCGCGTGCACTGGACCGAGGAGGACAAAGCAACTGTAGCAAGCGGGTTCGGTTGTGAACAATGTCAAACCCGCAAGCATAGTAAACCCTAGACCCATTACTGTTCATCAGACATGTTAGCATATATATATATATATATATATATATATATATATATATATATATATATATATCCATTTTAACCATTTTGAGCCCGTGTACCCATTTCTGAGATTTGTTGCCCCATACCAAGCCCTTAAAAACCCAAAACCCATTTATTTGAATTTTTGTTCTAATTTTATTTGTTTCTTTTTGTCCAAATTCAGTCCTTCAGATGTGGACTTAAAGTATTTTATTTTGTACTAGTTTCCGACGCCACCGACCAACCGACCCAGGAAGGAGTTCAAGCTCAAGAACAAGAACCCGATGAATACGAAATAATTGAATTCACTAATCCGCAAGGCAAGTCACATGTTTTTTATCATATTGAACGTATATTATTTTAATTAATTATTATTTATTATTTTTATTATGTTACTTTTACATTGTTATTTTATGTACAGAAATTGTTTTTAATGACATGATATTAGTTATGTCCTACCACCCGATAAAGGCCCGATCTTAATTTGACGGCCACATTCACTTTGATAAGACTTAGTAACATAAAATATAGTATTAAAAATTAATCATGGTAGTGTAGGAAACTCACATGTTTTACATCATTAAGTGACCCGACGCTGTTTGGTAGGATTTCAAAGAAAAGTTAGAGGATAAGGAGTTATCGTGAAGCCACTAGATGGCTAGGTCCCGACCTTATCCTAAGATAGAGGCATGGAATGGAGATAATACGATTCCACTGCCTAGTATCGGAGGATATTAGTGCATGTATTGGAAGTGCCTCGGCAAGATGTAAAGACTAGACCCTTATACCAAGTAAAGAACATAGTGAACGCTCAACCACAAGCATTGATTCATCAAACCTGGATTAGTAACTACTCAATTCAATTGAACCTCTATAAGAGAAATGAAGTGATTAAAGTAGTATTGCTTACTACAACGGTAGATTCTCACAAATCGGGTCCATTCATCCGACTTTGGCCCGTCAGATGCCCAAGGTTGTGTATATCAAGTGTCTATCGGGTAGAGGCTACATAAAGAATTGAGTAGTGAAAAGTCTTGTTTTCTTAACTCAGTCTGAGGGTTATGAAATCTTGTGGGTAAAGTTGAGCAGCTCTGTAGAGTCAACTACAAATGGTATTCGGATACGCCATGCTTCTGGTAAATGAAGTTGTGTTTATTTGGATGATCCAATAAATGAAGCATAAGTAGATTTGAAAATATTTCGGTAATACTGAAATTCATTAATCAAGTTTGAAATCCCAATTCTTAAGAAGCTTTTGATTTTCTTGTTTTAAACTCAAAAGTTTGCGAAATAAAATCAGAACCACATAAAATAATAGAACCCTATACCTAGTTCATTGAAATTCCTTACATGCATTTATTTAGCATTTACCCACGTATTTGCTTGAGTACAAAGGGTCCTGTACTCACACATGGAAATAACATAAATAGACAACGTGTCACAAGAATACAAAGAAGTATACGAAGTCAAAGATGAAGGCGCGTACGACGAAGTTGATATTTGGTTTTAAGGGTTGTTCTGCACTCAGGCCTACTTGTGGTGCCCTTTTGTTATATGTATTGGAAAGGCCGCTGCCCCGCTGTAAGACTCGACTGTTAAGCCACTATATTGTAATAAAGTTTGGCTTTTACTTCGAAGCATGTGTTAGCTATGATGTACACTCAACTACAGTGCCTCACAACTGAACCATCCTAGGCAGCTGTGAGATGAACAGTAGTACCGTCCCTGGAAACGGGAGCATTATAAGGCCCCTGTGGTCTTGCCCCAATTTTCGCTAGCCCAGCTCTACCCTAGCCTTATTAGGCTTGTGGGGAGAGATTGCCCCTATTCCTGGTCCTCATGGGGGACCCGACCCTATGAGGTCCTTGTGCATGATTAAAAATAGGCTAAATTACTTTTAAAAAATAATAATGTAACTTTATTTGTTAATTTATAATTATATAGGTATATATTTTTTAAATACAACTTCAAAATATATATTCTAACGTGTAGATTTAAGTTTTAGTCCGAACATACAATAAAAAATATAAATTTTTATATTAAAAAACTATAATTTATTATAAATTTTTTATTCTTATCATATCTCCGTGGGACCCCACAGGAGAAGGATGACCCTGTTGGACTCCTTAGGTAATTTAGAATTTCCCAATTTGATGTTGTTCGCACCATCTGTTCCAGTGGAAGCTTTCGAACCATCTGATCATGCGCACTGGGGAGGTTTGGACCGTCTGTTCTAGTGAGAATGTTCGGACTATCTGATCTTTCGGTCGCTGCCCTCTTGGGTGTGTGCCATTTGGGAGGAGCCTTTCGGCTTGACCGCTTCATATGGGTGATCGGTTCTTGTGGCGTTAGCGACATTGGAGGTGCCACCGGCCCTGGCGCCTCGATGCCGGCCGGTGGCTGCAGCCTACCGTCGGCCTTCCTTACTCGCCTATAAGAGGCGACCTCTCTCTCCTCTCTTAGCATCCCCAGAAAAAAGTATTGAGTCCTCTTCTCCTCCTCGATCTCCCATTTTTCTCGGTTGGTCTTCAATCTAAGCGTTGGAGCAGTTGCTCCACTGAGCCCTTCCCCAACGTCGGTGGCTGTGTGATCCGAATTGCTCCTTTGGATTCTTTCCTCTGAGATCTCTTTGTGCCTTTTCTCTTTGAGTTCTTGTATTGAAGACTTGGGGATTTGGATTTGGGGGAGATTCGGCTGGCTCCTTTGCCGAGTAGAGAAAGGGATTCCGAGGCTTGAGTTCTCGGGTGCTCTTTGGCCGGAGCTCCTGACGGTCTTGTGCGGTGTTCACCCGACCCTCGACTTCTACCTTGACCTCTAGAGGTGGAAGTGTGGCATTGTATCCCCGATTATCGTCATCCTTACTTGGTGCAGTGGGTGCTTAGTCTTCTAAGACAGCGCCTTGAGGCATGCCTTGCTCTAATTTCTTCTTGATGGTTTTGAATATCACTGGTGTTGTGAGTATTTCGACATTCATTTTACTTTGCTTCTGTTCTTATCAGATTTTTGTTTAGAAGAAAGTGCAAAGTGAATTTGTGGGTTAAGTATAATTACTTTGTGATGATATGATATAAAAATCTGAAATTGTATATGGACTTGAAGAAATTGTATATGGAATTGAATATAGATTAGTCTTGAGCATTCGGCTGACTTGGTTTTATTATACTCTAATCATTTTCGATAATACTTACTGCTTGTGAAGTTCTGGTTCAAGTCTCTGTGTTTTGTCACTATAGTTGATATCTGATCATACTACCACAGTCAATGATTGTTCATGGTAATTGAATGATATAATAATTATTGTGACCTTCGAATGATGTCCAGCATGGTATATTTGTTGATCTGGTAGTCTTGGTTAATAGCAAGGATTCATTTATGCTCAAAGACTAATCTATAATTGTTCATCTATAACTAAGATTACATATTGTCATTGTGTAGCGGGACGACCAAGATTAAGTCTTGAGTAACCCTACATCTAAGAGCAATACTCAAACATCAATTTAAATTGTGCTCTAGGCTATTATAATTGATTTTTAGTTATGAAACTAAACTATCTGCTCTCTTCAGTAATCATCATGTTTCACACTTTGGATATTTGCTCTTGTATAAATCATATTGTAGAATTGGATGTTTATATGCAATTTGTGTCATTTCTATATTGTTAGGATTATGCTTTACTTATGTTTAATTATGCTAGAATTAAATATAAATGCATACTTATATCTAATATCTACACCAGACCCCGCCTGGCCAGCCTGACCCGCCCTAGTTCCACGGGGGGAGATCGGCCCCCGCCTCCATCCCGATGGGGAAATTCCCCGCCGGGGCATCCGCATGTGAGAAAATGCCACCTCTACTGCCCGCTGGAGCATGCATGTGTTCCGACGTGTTAGGCCCGTAATCTAGCCTGCTTTATCTAGGCCGGCAACGGAGTGATAGTCGTACTCTTTTTAAGGAACAACTCCCATCTTCCTAACTCTTTCGGGCCGGCAGTGGACCTCCTAATAAGCACATAACTCTCTTGGGCTAGCGTTGGCTCAGCGTTTAAAGGTCATCATGGTTAATAGGAAAATGCTTCGTACACTAATAGTCTTGTAGTCTATATGTGTACTAGAAGTTGATCTCAACCTTTCATGGCTTCCCACCTACAATCCTATCTTCCCACATACAATCCTATCCATGGTCTAGATCAACTACTTTTGATCTACACCATCCAACCAAATGTGTTACGTATGTATAAGGCTGTAAAAAAAGCTCGAGACTCGTGAACTACTCAAGCTTGGCTCGTTTTAGACTCAATTTGAGCTCGACTCGAGCTCCAAACGAGCCGAACTCGAGCCTGATCTCAAACTCGCGAGCTTGAGATTATTTATCCCATTCCCCGTATCCCGCCGCACACTCTCGCGGTCCCCCCGTCCGATCCGCGCACTCTTGCCCCACACCCCCCCCCCGGCCCGCCCGCCCGCCCAAATCCCCCCCCCGCCCGCTCCTCGCGAGTCGCGCCCGTCCCTCTCTCGCGCTCGCCCGCAGCCCGCCTCGCGCGCTCGCCTGCAGCCGCTCTCGCTCGCGCCCTCGTCCCTCCCTCCCCACCTCATCCCCTCCTCGCCCCGCCGCCCCTCCTCTCCCACCGCCCCGCACCCGTCCCTCCTCCTCCTCCCCGCCGCCTCCTCGGCCCCGTCACCCCCACCCCCTTCCTCTCCCCCCCGTCCCCTTCCTCTCCCCCACCGCCCCCATCCCCTCCTCCTGGCGCGCCTCCTCTCCCCCACCACCGGTGCCCTCTCGACCCGGCCCGCCGGCGCCTCTCGACCCAACCCACCGGCGCCTCTCTCCCCGTCGGCGCCCTCCTCTCCCGCGCGGCACCCTCCTCGACCGGATCCGGCTCGCCCCACGCCCACCACGGCGGTACTCCCGGTCCGTCCCCACTCCCCTCCTACCCCGAGCCTACACGAGCCGCTGAGCTTGTCCGAGCCGAGCTCGAGCCCAGCTTAAAGCTCGATGGCAATCTCAAACTCACTCGAGTGAGCTCGAGTTTCTACCGAGCTCGAGCCGAGCGGATCAAGCTCGCTCAAGCTCGACTGCTTTCACCCTACGCATGTACTACAAAAAGAAGTTTGTGCGTATAGCATTGGTGTGGTTAATAGCAAGCTCCAAACAAAGGCCTGTTTGGAGTCTCGGTATTTTTGTGCACGACTGTTGACAGAGCCACCAGCCGTCAACTCCGTCGGTTTGGCACCGACCACTCTCCTCTTCTCTGGCGTTCTTGTTAGCGTTGAGTGAGTAGTGGAAGGAAGTAATTTCATATTTCTTTAGTTTTCTTCTATTTATTTCTTAGATCAATTTGTTCTAGTTTTGCTCAACTCAGTATCTTGCCGATCATCGCAACAAACCAGGGTCACAGAATCAACGAAACACTCAAACGCCACCCAAAATGGTCATTTCAGAAATCTGCTTGCAAATTCCATACAAGGAAAAAAATGATACAAGTCTTTCTTGGTGGCCAAATGCTATTACAAGAACATTGAAATGTCTTCTGGGCTATGATTTCATATTGCCATGGAACGAGCAAAATGATAGAAAGTTAGCGATCACAGAGGAGGCAAACAGGAGAAACCAGCACAGCATGCATGAACCAGATACAACATCAATATGAGGCCTCGCTAGAGATTGCGCTCATCAAAAGAAGTTAGAAATTCGACTAAAAACACCTAAAAAATCATGCGACAGATAGATAACAAATTTGCAATATGAACCACTCAAAATTTAATAGAACACGACGGGATGTGATGCATACAACCCAGGGAGCTACTACTAGAACTGCGAGACAAAATTTCGTCAGACAGGCTACTAGGATGAAGCTGCCGACGGCAGGGCTTTCTTCTCCTTGGGCTGCGGCTCTGAAAAAAAACAAAGACAATCGCGCAATCAGCAACTTTCTACTCCAAATTCAGAACTATAGTCCTAACAATTTGGACTGTAAAACACTGGAATTGATTGATTGGTTGGTTGGTTGATTACTTGAGATGAGGGCCTTGGGGCGGTCCTTGAAGAGGATCTTGTGCCGAATGACACCGATCACCTCCAGCTCCACCTACGCCGCTGCCGGTTCTTGACCGGCGGCGTGCTCAAACTCACCGGCATTCTCCCTCTTATTCTTCCTCAGCACCAGTAGAGGCTTTTGAGCGTCACCTTCGTCCGGAGAGCTCATGGTATCCCACGGTGAAGATATACCCAGCCTGGTAACATGACGCCATGAGCATCCCCAAATCAAGAAACCAAATACGAAAGCAAGAGCAAAAGTGACAATGTTTTTGGGATTTTTCTTGAGTTGTCGCCTTTGAAGAGGGGAGGCGGCGGAGCAGAGGCGGCCGATGTGGAGGCCTTGGATGCGGCCGGAGGAGGAGGGCTGCGGCTGCACCACGCCCTGCAGCTCCACTACGGCCCACTCCTGGCACGACGCCTCGCCGCACCCGCACCTCATCCGGATCTGCATCGTCCTCTTCTTGCTGGATTGGAGGTCGGCGAAGCAAACGACGGATGCCAAGGGAAGAAAAAGCGAGGAGATTTTTCCTGGGTATTGGCGCCAAAGACGAGGTGCCAAACTGCCAATTTCCCGCCTTTTCCTTGTGCCTGTCTAGTTCGCGCCAAGAAAAAAAAAATCTATCCCTGCATTTTTTTTTCAGGTCACTAAAATACCTGAGTACAATCTGCAATATGCATCTGACCATGGCGCAAGCCATTGGATTAAAAGTTCGTCTTCCAGATTAAACCATTCAGAGAAATCAGATGATCAAAAGCACAGTAGCTCGATGATGATCAGATGGTCCAAAAAGTACATAGTCCAAGAACTCTAATGCATTCATGGATGGTAGGGCTCCCATTCATTAGGCATGGCATTCCAGGCCCAGCAGCACTACAGCAGAGGGTTCAAATGTCATACAGAAATTACAGCATGTAGAGATTCAGACAGAAGGATCCAGATCCAGGTGTATCAGCACAACACTGCTGGGTATCTTGAACTACAGCTCTTGTTTCTTATCAAACACATCATAACAAATTATGGGCGAAATAAACGCCGTGTCAACACTTTTCTCAACTCAGGATTACTCAACCTTCAAACATCTCAACTGATCTACCAATTAAATTACACGTCACGAGGCCACAAACATAAATAGCTGCTATATATATCATCTAAACAATCACCTGAACACCTACAACTTTGTCTACCAACAGCATCTCCCTCGAGACAACATCATTCTACCGAGAGCTATAGACGTGGATCAGATCACACACTGCGTCCTGAGCAAACTAGCAAAGATGAGGCGAGGATGGAAGTGCCGGAGCCTAAAGGCCTGAGTAGGACATCAAACATTGTTGGAACTCTGACCCCGAGCTCGATTCGAAGATATAGTGCGGAAGGGCAAAGTCGGCCTCTGAGAATTCAGTGCCACTGCCTCGCTGTCTCTTTGCTGCCCTCTCATGCTTTGGACTAACGTTTGGAGAACCAGGCTGACAGTTGGAATCAGGGGTCAGTGGTTCACGAAGGGGGAGAGAATCACCAGGACAGGGGCTCTTGGTTATTTCTGCTCGGCCACCATTGTCCCTGTTGGGATGTACACCTTGAGTCGGAGAATCAGATGTAGGTGCAGGAGTTGAGGGATCAGTCCTCTCGGAATCGGGGAATTGATCGCTTGACACTGCTACCGAAGCACCTGCAGCAGGCGATTCAGATTTTACACCACCAAGACGCTGCTGCTCTTCGATGATCTTCTTGAGGTACTTTCCCTGAGCCTCAATTCGCAACTGCAGCTGCCTTTGCACCTAAAGAAAATGTTTATCAGACCATCTTATCATTGATGTCTTGAATAGCATTGTCAGTACATTGATGAATCTACCTTGATGCAAGCATGCAATGTATACATCTAATCAATATAACGGTATAACCTACTGATTTTTGGAAAAATGAATGAGATTATAAATGAAAACACAAGCAAGGTATGTAATGCAGACTCGCAGCCGTTAATAGAAGCACTGAGGCCAACAGTGTGAAGAACAACCTCATTTTGGTCTTTGGCCAACTAAGATGATTTTACTATCATCTTTTGGGGTACATTGACTAAGCATACACTACAACAACGGGAAACTAAAACAAAAAATAAATGAGAAAACAGCAACATTGGATTCTCTCTATTTTAGAGTTTGTGGAAAAAGCACTGTCACACATGAATGCCTTTACGAGCATTCACTAACAAGTGAGGCTCAGTAGCACCAGTCAACCATGGAGCCTGCTCTATAGTGGATGTTTCATTAAAACTTTACAAATATTGCATGCAAACCGATTTCCTTGTATTTAGAATAAATGTTCATGTCCTCATATATGTCCCCAGATATCCACTTCTCTTTTTCAGTGGCCCCAGATCTCCACTTAATATAGTAGGCCCAAGATACACCCTGACAGTTATTAGGGCGGAAATAGAAAAGCTAAAAGATAACAACTTGGTCTTAAATGGAACCTCCGCAAAAGACTTACTTCTAACTGTTCATGCAGCCGCTTTTGGACCTCCATCTGCAGCTTGAGGGCTTCAGATATCTGCAATCCACTGTCAAGAAAAAAGTTCAATGGTCAAAGGTACCCAAGAAAAAAGAGGGGGAAACCAACATCGACCAAAAGATAATGCAATTCACAAACATGACATGAGATTGTCCAATAAAAAGCTTGCCATACATTTCCAAAGAACTGCCCAATACAGGGAGGATGGCATGGATAAACCAACAAAAAGCAATGAAATCTAATAACAGAGAAATAGAAGGGGCCAATAACGAATGGTTTCATCTTTTCATTAAATAAAAACATTTGATCAGCTTGAAAGTATTTCAAAGTTTTTTGCTTTTCTAGCACCTAGCATTTATGTGCCTCAGGATATTCAGGGTAAAAAAAAGTGAATAGAAGAAGTTAATATCCGATTGACATGAAATGAAGTCATCATTTTCATTTTGCAGAAATTATTCATCAGTCTAAAAATAAGAATGGTTTCAATTTACATCTAGTTGCAGCCTATTCTTGCTGGATATTTTTAACTACAATCACCATGCAATATTTGCCTAACAGCATGCAAACAATGAGGGTCATAAAGTCGAGAGTTGATTATGTTAGATAAATTTTCTTAGCAAATGGTAAAATCTGGCATGCTTTATCATACTTTCACCTCATACCATGCCAGTAACAGTTCACAAAAAGATGATTGACAAGGGGAAAAATAACAAGACTAATGTATACATACGAGGATCCCTCAAGTCCTGCGAGCAAATCCCCTGGGTCTTGGTTATCAGCCTTTTTAGCTACACGAGAAAACAAATTAGGAAGAACTGAAACAATACCAGAGTACTACATATATGAAGATGAGCATGTTCACCTACCATCAGTTGAAGTGTCAGGGATGTACTTTGTTAACCTGTATTTCTAGAAACAGGAACAGCAGAATTATAGACAAAATGAGAGTAACAAAAAAATGTTAAAAGGGTAAGTGACACACTGAAACAAGATGTACCTGCAAGTGACTTTTCACATGGTATATTGTCAATCCTGGTACACCCATAATCCTCAAAACTCCTTTAGGAGTTGCTCCTGCAACGCTTGAGGAATTTACATGTTAGCAGAAACAGAAATTTACAAGTCTTATGTAATAAGTACAATAGTATGTAAAGCTTCAATAACCATGAGTAAATAGACCAGTATGTCATAACACGTCGTCAATACATTTCACCTTTCTTTTGACATTACAACTCCTGCCAAAACAAAGTTACTAATCGCTGATTGCACCCCTAGGATAGTAGGATTGATGGACGAAAATCCTCTTCCAAGTGATTGGAGGCCTCAAATGTGAGTTCCCATTCTC
This sequence comes from Melocanna baccifera, assembly GCA_036346265.1. Taxonomy (NCBI): domain Eukaryota; kingdom Viridiplantae; phylum Streptophyta; class Magnoliopsida; order Poales; family Poaceae; genus Melocanna; species Melocanna baccifera. The sequence continues at coordinate 59,184 of JAYEVJ010000403.1, read as the reverse complement.
TCACTTTGAAGGGAGGGTTTTCATTTGATACAGCATCATGTCAAGACATAGTAGATTGGTAGCTTTTACATGTCATTCATTTCTCTTGAGATAACAAAAGTTATATATCTTTTTTTTTCAAGCTTATATGAAGTTGGTCTTCAAATTTTGAGAAACATCTTCCTACTTACAATAAACATTTGGAGTTGCACGCCATCATAATTACATCTTATTGCCATTTTTTGCAAGAGCATGAATTCATACTTTCAAACTATATGAAAGAAACATCATTAAATAGAGTAAATCTGCACGTTGAAAAAGTGATGCAAAAGTAACGCTTTATCAAAAAAAATCAAAAGTTACTAACTCCTGTAAAGTGACTATGCAGGAAGGACTTGCTCTATATGTTTAATAAAATCAAAACAAAGAAGAAATGAAGACATAGTGGCACTATGAATACATACTATCAGGACCACCAAGTTGAGTAACAGCCTCGACAAATTGTTCATGCAGCTCATTTGTCCACCGTAAGCGTTGCCTTGCAGCCAAGTTAGTATTATTCGGGCCATATCATTGCCACCGAATTCCATTTGCTGCTGGTGAGCGACTGAGTTGCTACGAATTGGGCCAGCACTAGATTCTGGTTTTGGTTGATACATTGCTCAACATCTGAAAAAAATGACATCAAAGAATCAAATATTACATATTTTTTGATAGAAGGGATAATATCACTTACACTCTTACAGCGATCACAAACAAACATTTCCACTAACATACAACACATGTAACTAGTTGGTGCAAAAGTGCAACAACTATATTGCCACCTATCATCTGAGGCAGTTCAATAGATTAAGAGATTTACTTAACTTTTCATGTACATCTTAGTAGTCAACGCCATATTTAGACATGGTGGATAGAATTTAGAGAGGAGGGACTTGGGAGGACAACTGAAAATCAAACCCAACATGTTGCTAGGAGACGCTTTCATGGTGACCATCGACAGGCAAGCGATTAAAAAAACAAGAACTCTATGGAAGCTTACACTTTATCAGCTCAAGTAGATAAGGCAAACGTTATGGAAGCAACATCCAACACTACTACATATCATCAAACTTCATCAGGTTGTTGGGGAATGCTCTTCTTCTTCAATTAATAAGAAGAAATCAAGAAAGTGATTATGAAACTTCATACCCAGGGGCGGACCTAAATTTATCAGTGATTATGAAAGTTGAGCCCCCAAAAATTTTGGAAAGTAAACTGTTATCAGTAGTAATCCACCACGCAGCCAACAAATCCGCAGTAAACAGCATCAATTGGATAGGAGAGAAACAAAGATTTGGACTAGATTGACTGCTCGCGGCAAAGAAATGATCTCCCAGAACAAAACGATAGAACAACAACCCAAGCAAAGATAGGGCCCCCTTACCAACGAAAGAAGAAATCAATCCAATCCAGTAGCGCGTGGAGGTCTGGCGGCGCGCGTGTTCGGCGGAGAGGGAGTGTTCGATAGCGTTGCCAGGGAAGATTTCAGCAAGGCCAAGAAACCGGCCGAATTCGCAGGTCCTCCACCAAATTCGGCCGTGGAACGCCCTAATTGGGGATTGTAGACGGCCGGGTGCAGCTCGGCCGGCAAGAACGGAACTTCGCGCCGCCGGTGGACTGATCGAGGAAAGATTGGTGAGTTGGTGGCTCCGGCGTGTGGAGAGAGAATTCCACGAGATTCTCCTCACTCTCTCTCTTCCTCGTGTGGTCTATGCCACTCTTTCTACGTGAGACTACGGGACTGGAGAGTTTGCTGGCGTGGGGCCCATCTGGTTTTTACTTTTTTAGAAATCAGCAGTGGTTTGGAATGCCGTTAATTTTTTACCATAAATTCATTTTGTATTATCTATAAATATATAAATATATTTTTATTTTTTAATTAAATATCTAAAAAATCTAATAACCGTTATAATATTTTTTATCCAAAAATTATAATTACAAGCTACAACATTTTTGAACAGATCAATCCGTACACTTTTTCTATTTTATCCTTGTCTCATTTGGATTTTTTTTGGGTTGGATACACTATTCCATCTTGCTCGTTTTATCCTAACTCTTTGCTCGCTGTTGTAATGTCACTCTTCTGGATCTCTCATAAAAGGAGTTACTGTCTTCAACTGATACTGCTTCAGATAGAAAGGGCCAACCTTTGCATAGTTTGGAATCGCAATCGAATTTATGGATCCAGCCTGATTTTGAGACAACAACTTTTCTGCCACACAGCCAACTAAAAGTTTTTATAAAAGAAAAGAGGAATGCAGAAGAAGACAGGGGAAAAAAACTAAATTTCGAAACATTTCGATGTTATAAACGACACTACGCTGTACTCGAGTGATGATGTAAAGTTGTAAAGAAAACCTTCAGTTGCCCATGCCAACCGAACAAGTCGCTGCATGAATGTAGATGCAATTGGTGGCCTCCACCAGCCTGGACGTGAATAATCATCCGTGTTCGATTTCATCAGGTGCAGACTGAATTTTTCTAAACCACTTTTAAAAGCGGCTTCTCAAATTACTTCCAAAGACCGTCGGCCAGTCTTACCATCGTCTCATCCATGTCCGCGTCTTCTAAAAATCATTTTTCAAATTTTGTTTCAATATCTACTTCTTTCAACCGTTACTATTATATTTCAATCAAAAACCATCAGCTCCAGCCAAAAACCATTAGTTTCGGTCAATTAAAACAACCACTTAAAATTAATGGGGTTTTAAATTACTTCTAAATGTACACTCTCATATTTGTTATATTTATCCATAGCTCACCATGTGCACAGATTAGGGGTGAAAATAGATCAAATACAGACGGATAATGGTTCTGCTATATTTATTTTCATATATTTTCTTGGATGCGGATACGAATATGGATATCTTGGATACAAATACGAATAATGTCAAATAAAATATAGAGTGAATATGAATCGAATCGAATATGGTCACGAATATTTCTCGAACATGAAAACCCTTTAAATTATACGCACAAAATGAATAAAACATAACTAGTTTATTTGATCTAAACATTCGTGAAGAACATTTATGAATTCTTCATATAGGCTAAGGTTCTCTCTCCAACTCCATATATTAATGTATATGTTAATACATGATGGGCTATTAAAATATCTTGTAACTAGGCTGGGCTAAAATAGAGGATGTAAACTACGGATATTCGGTCCCTAAATATCTAGATAATCCGGATCCATATTCGTATTCGATGGATAGTGAGCTACCGAATACGATCCAGATTCGATAAAGAAAACTCGTATTCATTTACGATCCGATACTTTCCGACAAATATCCGAGCCAACATAATCCATATTCAAAAATTGTCTAGATCAGTCAAAAACTATCCGATCCGTTTTCACCCCTAGGATAGACCAATAAAGCACTAAATCTAAAAAAAAGTTAATGAGACGTGAATATACATGTCTCTATTAAATGACATAACACAACCATCTAACCTCTTTCAAAGTATTTAAATTGGGTGTAGTGAGTGGAAAAATTACAATAACTACACTCTCAATTTCCTCAATATGATAAATATATTGAAACGAATACTCCCGATATCATTGACAAATATAGTGAAACAACGGGAGTTGCACAAATTTCCGAGGGATATTCTGATCCAAATTTTACTTGTGGCCTTAATCATGGTTAATGTTTTCTTTTGACAAAGAATAGATTATTTAGGGCAAAAAGAGAAGAGGAATACATAATAATAAGGGATTTTTTTTTTCAAAACCCCACATGCAAGAAGGGGTAGTTTGTCAAAACCCACCTTACTTTTGTTGTTTGAGAGTATTTTTTTGTGAATTTGCATTTTGACTTATTCTTTTCTGGTAGCATCGGTAAGACTAACCTGGGGTGGCGGTCTGACCGTTGTGTGGCTGCGGTCAAACCAGGCATGCCTTTGTGGTCTGACTGGCATGGTAGTACCAGTCATTGTTGGCGGTCCTACCGGTGTTTGGTTGCGATCTAACCGGCCATGGTGGCGGTCGTATCAAAGAACGTAGTATTAGCCCTTGTTAGCGGTAGCTATTTTTAAATGATGTCTTTTGAATGTTTTTGGTTTGAGACCTAGTGCGGTAGTACCAGCATTGTAATCGCGGTATGACCGGCGGGTGTAGGGCGATCTAACCAGCTTGGCAATCGAGGTCAAACCAACCCTTGTTGAAGTGTGCTGAATTGTTGGTTTTGGTGGTGTTAGTCACGGCGGGAGTCCGTATATGTGAGACCCGAGTAGAAACTCCTGCACTTCAGGTATTACCGCACTAGTCCTGCAGATCAATGCTAGTACACACAGTTCAAACAGAAAAGATGATATATTGCCAACAACGCTTTATTACAATAGTATCTGAAGTTTTACAAAGGCCATTGCCTTACTAAGGTTCACAGAACCACAAGCAAAAATAAACACAGCGGAAGCAAAAGATAACTTGATAGACCCATCAATCGCCACAGCAATTGGTGGGAAGCTAATCCTAGGCATCCGGGAATAATCCACCGCATCCACATTCGGCGCAGAAGTCATACTCTCCAGCTTGATCTTCTCCATTCTCTGCTTTTATATTTATAGAGCAACAGGTGAGTACAAAAATGTACTCCGCAAGTCTTGGGAAAAATGCATAGATGTAAGGTTTCACAAAGGAAAGCTATATGGTTTATTTGCAAAAATCAGCATTTTATCTCAAATCTACACAATTACTTTAAAAGCTATTTTGTAAACAACATGTTTTCAATAATCGAAATTGGATGAGTACTTTAGTGAAGGTTAAACTACCAACACTAATATCTCGGGCCATCACAGCCAATTTTCAAAACCTCAGGTTACACCCCGATCCGAACATCACGAGAGTTATACTACTCCCGAGTTTTTCCAAATCATTTTGTTTTGAAATCAAAACCAAAACTCCTACCATGTGTATGCATTCTTTGCTCGCCTTGACCGTGTAGGCACGGCTATTCGAATAGTTTTAACTCTGCAGAGGTTGTACACTTTACCCACAAGAGATAAATTATCTTAATAGTCAACACGCTTCCTTTGGCATGAGACCCAGATAAATTATCACAAAGCCTTTCGCCTACTCCAAAGATAGTTTAAATACCACCCGCTAAGGTTTCACCACAACTCGAATCCACGAGTTGGAGCCCTCTTGCGCCATATGAGTACAATGAACCCTGCCCTCACTATGAGTAACCAGACACCTGGCACTCAATACACCACCGGTGATATCTAAACTACACTATTATAGGGTAGTTAGCTAGGTCGTACCCATATAGACTTGTGGTTGTACTGCTTTGCTCGGCTTGGACAAACACAAGCGTCGGTCCTTAATCGACTGGTGGCTCATTCACAAACCCAACAATTCTCGTGCTAATCGCACCACCAAACCTTCCATCCACCCTTGTCAACTTTTCCCTTTGATTTTCAAATTAACAAAGGGTAACATCCATTACCACTTTTCAAACAAAATACTTAACAACGGTAACCTCCATTACCAATGTTCAAACAAAACATTTAACAATGGTAACATCCATTACCAATGTTCAAACAAATCATTCCTCATAATATTTGATAAACATGCTACTTATTTGAACATTAATATGTTTATTTGCTATGCTAAGCATTTGCTAGTTTTAAACATTCAACAATTATAACACTAACTTATTATTGAGTCAAAGGGATATCCTAAGTTGACAATGGTACAAGGTAAACAATTTTCAATGGAAGGTATAACAAATTGGGTATTTAACTAAATTTTCTAAAATCAAATTATCACTTGATATAACATAAGCATGCAATAACTTTAAAATAAATACCTAATCATTTTATAAAACATTGGAGCAAGTTGATCAAAGGAAACTTGCCAAAACATAGAGCAAAATGGTCAAAGGAGACTTGCCTTCCTGTGTCTGGTTGAAATCTTCCCCAACTTGTTCTTGAGATTGCTCTGACAAATCGGTCTCTACACGTAAATCGAGAATTCCAAATAAATAAAATAAAATAAAAATTCAAAAATTAAAAATAAATATACCAGATGAAAGATTGAAATTTTAGATGAATTTAGAAATTTGAATGGACCAATTTGGAGCTAAAATGAGAAAGATATGGCTATTTGAAAATCTCGATTTGAATAAATCCAGAAATTGGAAATCTCGACATGTGGGGTCCACTGGTCAGAAATTTCTTTAAAATGAGTCTCGACATATGGAACCCACTGGACTCGGGACCCACTTGTCGGCGGCTAGCGCAGAGGGTGTCGCGACGGTGGGGCCTACTGCCGCTGCGAATTAAAACGGAGAAAACTCAACCTCGCCACGGAGCGGGCTCGAACGCGCCAAGGAGTGGGAGGAAGAGAGCGGCGCTAGCCAAGTGAGCGGGAGGCACCGCCTACCCATAATGGGTAGGTAATCCTCTTAAGGATTATCTGCGAGGCCCGCGGCAACGTGGCACACACGTGGTCGACGCGTGGTCGCCGCGTGGTCGCCACGCCATCGCTTTTGCCGACGTACGCGCGACGCGCAAGGTGGCGGGAGGCGCTCGGGTGGCGCCGACGTGGCGCCGATCCGCCGCCACGCTGCTGCCACCTCACCGACGGCCGACGGGTCGGGCGGCGGTGGTGGCGACGGGGACCTAGGGTCGCCGGCTCGTGACGGCGACGCCGCCAAGGGTACCAAATGAAGAGGAGGATGCGGGAATGCATTGGTACCTTACGCGAGACCGAGGGTGACCGGAGGAAGAATCGCGAGAAGGGGCGGCGGTCGGAGAGGAACCTCACGCGCGGAGGTGATCCGGCATGCAGCACCGGGAAGAGGTCGCCGAACTCGCCTTGGCACCGCAACGCCGGGAAGGTGTCGGCGAGGAATGAGAAGCCCGAGGCGCCGGAATTGCTCGCCGGAGTATTTGAAGCCGCGGGAAGAAATCGGGCGTAGGAGGGCTCTGCGCCGGGTGATCGCTCGAGAGGTGAGGATGGGCGGCGGTAGAGGGACCTCGTGTGCGGGTTTTATAGGCGGGGAGGGTGTAATCGCGCGCGGGTTCGCCGGACTTGTAATCGCTTGAGGAGATGAATGCGACGGTGATAACGCCGCAATTAAGAGTGATTATGCCTCGGAGGGGTGCGGGAGACGCAATTTGAATGCGCAATGATGTGGGAATAATCGGCAAGAAACCGAAGCTTTCAAAGCTTCGGTTTTCTAATCAATGGCGGCGGCGCGGTGATCGCGCGAGGAAGAAGGAAGATAATCGGGGCGGAGGACTGACAGAGGGGCCCGCGCGTCTGAGAGAAGAAAAAGAGAAGGAAATCAGCGACGGTTGGATTAGTGACGTGTGGCATAAGGAAGAGATCGGGGCGCCGGATCACGCGAAGGGTAAGTGAAAGGGAACGATCGAGATTCAATCCGACAACACGAGTTAGATCCGAGCCGATGGGGTGTACTAAGTGGCAACGCGCGCCGCGATTTAATACGGCAATCACGAACGGTCACGATGACGACACGCGCGCGAACGGCGGCTTTGACAGGTGGGACTCGCCGCGTGAGTCCACAAGACCGGTCTATGACAGTGGGGCCCACTTGTCGCGCAAATCGAAAAGAAACTCAACCTCGCGCGCGAGCGGGCTCGAACGCGCCGCCGGGAGCGGGGAGGAAAGAGAGCGCGGGCGGTAACGATCGGGCGGGAGGATCAACCTACCCTATAAGGTTGATTTATCCTTTGAGTGTTAGCCGGGGGATGGCCGGCCAGCCGTCGGATGCGCGACACGTGGCGCCGCGAGAGAGGGAAGCGGGATGAGGCGAGACGGCGGGATGAGCTCGGGCCGGGAGGAAGGGTTCTGATGCGTGACAAGTGTCACCGAGGAGATTTGATATTTAAATCTTTTATATATATTTAAATCATTAGAGACTTTAAAATACTCGAAAAATACCAAATAAATTCCAAAATTCCAGAAAAATTCACATAACTCACGATAATGTTTTAAACATATGAAAAATATTTCCAACTTATTTGGATATTAAATTTTCTTTTCAATGTAAACTTTAACTTCGAAAATTCGTAAAATTGGAAATTATTAATTTAAAACTATTTCTTCAAAATAAAAGCAAAAATTGGGATGTTACAAACCTACCCCCCTTAGAAGGAATCTCGACCCTGAGATTCGGATGAACTGAGAAATAGATTAGGAAACTCGCTCAAGATCCTCTTCTCGCTCCTGTGTTGCTTCGACTGACGCCAGTTGCTCCATTGCACTTTGCTGAATTTGATAGTCTTGTTTCTTGTGCAGCGCTCTGCCTCTTCCAAAATCTTGACAGAAATTTAATATGTCAAGTCCTCTTTAAATCAACATCCTCAAAAGGTATCAACTCCTCCGTACTCTCAAACACTTTTTCAACTGTGATACATGAAATACATCATGTACACCTGACAACTGAGGAGGAAGTTCTAGCTGATAAGCGACTTCACCTCTTCTTGCTATAATTAGAAATGGTCCAATATACCTTGGGGCAAGCTTACCACTGACTTTGAATCGACGCATCCCTTTCATAGGTGACACTTTCGGATACTCATGATCGCTCGCGTAAATTCCAACATTCTTCGACGATTATCCGCATAACTCTTTTATCCGGTCTGTTTGCTTTCAATCGGTCTCGGATTAGCTTAACTTGATCTTCCGCTAACTTTAAGACGCCCGTCCGAATACTTGACTCTCTCGGTCTCGACCAATATAACGGTGTTCTACATTTTACGCCATACAAGGCTTCAAACGGAGACATCTTCGACTAGATTGATAACTATTATTATATGAGAATTCCGCATAGGCAAACTTTTATCCCAACGGCTTTATTGGCTAAAGCACATGCTCTCGAGATATCTTCCAATATCTGATTTACCTGCCTGTTCGACCATCTGCTTGAGGATGATAAGCAAGATCGAATTTAAATTGGTGCCCAAAACTTCATGAAGTTTCTGCCAAAATCTTGAGGTAAATTGTGTCCCTCTATCCGACACTATCCTCTTTGGAACTCCATGCAAACACACAATTTTTGACATATAAAGCTCGCCAATCTATCTCCCGAATATGTAGTCTTTACTGGTATAAAATGAGCGACTTTTGTTAAACGGTCAACTATAACCCAAATTGAGTCATAACCTAACTTGGTCCTTGGTAGTCCTGTTATGAAATCCATTCCAATTTCCTCCCATTTCCATTCGGTATATGCAGAGGTTGCAAAAGACCAGTGAGCCTTTGATGCTCGCTTTAACTCTTTGACATATATCACACAAGGCTACATATTCTGCAATTTCCCTTTTCATATTGTTCCACCAAGAACTTTCCTTTAAATCCTGATACATTTTTGTACTTCCAGGATGAATTGAATATCCTGATTCATGAGCTTCTTTTAAGATTAATCCTTTAATTTCCTTGTTCTCGGGTACTAGTATTCTCTTTCCAAACCAAAGAGTCCCTTCTTCATCTTCTGAAAATCCAAGCGATTTACCTTTCTTCATATTCTCTTTAATTTCTTTAACATATTCATCCTCTCGTTGGGCTGCCTTGATTTGATCTTCCAAGGTAGGATGAACCTTCAATGCAGACAGAATACCTTCGTTAACTATTTCCAAATTTAATCTTTGGAATTCCTCATGGAGGGTTAATCGCTTATCCAAATTGACAGATGATTCATATGACTCTTTCGACTCAAAGCATCGGCTACTACATTAGCTTTTCCTGGATGATAGTGTATTCCCACATCATAATCCTTTATCAATTCGAGCCATCTTCTTTGTCTCATATTAAGATCAGGCTGGGTGAATATATACTTTAAACTTTTATGATCTGTATATATCTCACACCGATTACTAATTAAATAATGCCTCCATAACTTTAGTGCATGCACAACAGCAGCTAGTTCTAAGTCATGAGTGGGATAATTTTCTTCATGCGGTCTTAACTGCCTTGATGCGTAAGCTACCACCCTTCCTTCTTGCATTAACACACAACCAAGACCTTGTTTTGAAGCATCACAAAATATCTCAAAATCTTTTCGAATATCAGGTAACCGCAGAACCGGTCTGAAGTTAACCTTTTCTTTAATTCTTGAAAGCTATCCTCACAGATTTACTCCATTCAAATTTCTTCTCCTTCTTTAACACCGGGTTAAAGGTCCGCAATTTTGAAAAACCTTCAATAAATCGACGATAATAACCGCTAATCCCGAAAACTTGGATCTCGATTCGCCTTGGGTGGAGTCCAATTTAATACATCCTTAACTTTTCCAGATCTACTGATACTCCTTCTGCTGAGGATCACATGTCCCAGAAATTCAATTTCCTTTAACCAAAATGCACATTTGCTAAATTTAGCATATAACTGGTGTTCACGGAGTCTTTGCAACACTATCCTTAGATGACCTTCATGTTCTTTGTTATTCTTTGAATAGATAAGAATGTCATCTATGAAAACAACAACAAACTTATCTAAATAATCCATAAAGACTTTATTCATCAAGTTCATGAAATATGCCGGTGCATTTGTCAGACCAAAAGACATCACCGTATACTCATATAATCCATATCTTGTGGCGAAGGCTGTCTTTGGTATATCTTCAGGTCTAATCTTCAACTGATGATATCCTCGATCAAGATCAATCTTGGAAAAGACACTTGATCCTATGAGTTGGTCAAACAAATCATCGATCCGGGTAAAGGATACTTATTCTTTATAGTGACTTCATTTAAAGCTCGATAATCAACGCACATCCGCTGACTACCATCCTTCTTCTTTACTAGAAGCACCGGGCTCCCAAGGTGAAGAACTTGGTCCGATGAATCCTTTCTCATACAATTCTTGGATCTGCCTCTTGACTTCGCTAAATCATCGGTGACATCCGATAAGGTCTTTTGATATTGAGCTATACGGTGCACCGGTTTATAACGAATTCAACTTCTCGATCGGTGGTAATCTGGCAAATCCTCGGAAAACATCCGGGTACTCATGAACTATCGTCACATCTTCCAAACTTTTTCCTTTTAGGTTTGGTTAACATCTTGTCTTTCTTTGAGTGCATAACTGCCTCATGTCTTATCTGAATTCCATCAGAATTGGTAAGGATAATGGCACGATTTGCACAATCTATCTGTCCTTTATACTTGATCAACCAATCCATACCAAGTATTATATCTATGCCATCGGAGTCTATTATAATAAGGTTCGCTAGGAACTTTACTCCATTTATAATTATGGTTGCACTAGGGCTAACCAAATTAGTCCTCAATTCTTTTCCAGGGGATTGGACTATCATAAGGTCCCTTAGCAAACAAATTTTCCAATTATTCTTTTCAACAAAAGCCTTTGTTACGAAAGAATGTGTAGCTCCAGAATCAAATAATATAATTGCTGGTACTGAGTTTACTAGAAACTTACCCAGAACTACATCTGGTGCATCTTCCGCTGCCTCTGCGGTAACATGGTTGATACGCCCTCGATTCATGTTTTGTGGAGTCTTGGGAGTTTGAGGGCTTCCACGCCCTTGACCATTAGTTGGAGCTCTTCTGGTGTAGGGTCAAGATTGAAACGAACCGGGTTACCGCTGACGCTTACGTGGGCGATTCTTGGCATAGTGTCCCATATTCTTGCAATTGTAGCATTGCACTCCTGCAGCTACATTTACTTTTTGATGCGCTTGGGCTGCATTTCCCGCTCTAGGAGCTTGAGGTAAGGACGAGGTGCGAAATTGGTATCCTCGTATGATTATGTACTTGGAGGTCGGTTGTCTTGTGGTGGCGTGAATCGTGAACCGCTTTCATGATCTTGAGCTTGGAACTTCCTCTTCCGGAGTCGAAGAGTTGGCGTTGAGCATCTTCTTGCAATAAAGCTTTATTCACTAGATGCTGAAAAGTAGGGTAGTCATTGGAGACTAATTGAACCTTGAGGTTGGGGTCTATCCTCCCATAAACCTCCAAATCTTTGCAAGATCGATCGCCACATCTTACGGGGCATATCTAGATAGTGAATAAATTTGCTTAAATAAGCGGAAACGCAGTTTCCTCTTTGTAGATGATGGAACTCCTTTCTCTTCATTTCCATAATACTCATAGGAATATGAGCATTACGGAAGGCTTCCAAAAATTTCGCCCAACCAATGTTACGAGCATCACGGTGTGCGGTGCGAAGAATTGTCCCACGGTTGGCAAAGAACTCCTTGGAGTTGATGAGCAGCATATATAACCTTCTCATGTTCAGCACATTGAGCTAAATTCAGCTTCCTTTCCACTTCCTTAATCCAATCATCCGCCTCCAACGGATCGGCAGATCTGCGAAGGTCGGAGGTCGGGTCCTCATGAATTCCCGAGCTTAGATGCGGTGGGTGCAGTACTTGCTGAGCTTGATTGACTTGATTTTGGGCCAAAGCTTTGAAGAAGTTGTAGTTGCATGGCCATCATTTGTTCCATATTGGGTGCTTGGTGGCGGAGGTGGAATTGGGGCCTCATTGTTGTTGGGCGCTGGTGGTTGTTGATGTTGCTTCTCGTGTTCACCATCTGAAGCTCCATCAAGAAAAGTACAGAAAAAGAGGAAAAGCATAGATGAGAGGCAGGCGCTTTATCATCCCAAAACAACACACAAGATTAACACAATGATTGAAAAACCCAACTTTTGAAATTCAAATTAACTTTTGAAATGGTTGTACCACAAACGCACAAGGCTTGGTACAATCCATTTTATAACATCATATCATTATAAAAGCGTTCTAGTATCGATAAACGACTGAAAAAGGGTAGTCTATCTAACATCTAATTATCCTCAATGATGATACGCTCCTCTGGCTCCTCCTCGGGATCCTCCTCTGAGTCCGACGAGTGACTCTGTCCATAATCACGGCAGTTGTTCGGCGAACGCGACCGTGATCGGCTCTGGCTGAAAGTAAGTGATCTGGAACGGGAATGCTGGCGTCCTCGGCCGGATCCGTCGATGTCGAGGTCAGGTAGCGGACTGGGGCGTCGCACACTCTTTCTTGCCGTGAGCCTAGTGCGAGGTCCTGGGAGTCTGACTGGAGCAGCAACAGGAGCTGGTGGAGTCGGTGTAGTGGTGGCAGCTCGAAGACGCTCCGCCTCTGCCTCAGCAGCTGTCCTCGCCTGTACAGCGTCGGCGTGGGCGGTCTGACTCTGCAACAGCTGTGCTCGGAGAGTGTCGGAGTGGTCGTAACTCGACGTCAGAAGCATCCGGAGAAGTCCTATCTCCTGCTGAGCTCTGGCGTAAGTCGCGGTCGATGCTTGGGTGAACTGCACCTGATGAGACAGGCGTGGGTCGTCCACCACGATCTGGAAAGCCTCGGGGTGAGTTTGTCCCGTTCTGGTAGTCGGAAAGAAGCAGAAGGGCGACTGTCGTAACTCCCCTTTGTGCCTCCTGCACAACTCTGCTATCGCCATCTTGGCTGCATCTTGGATAGCGTCATGCGACAAAGGTCCGAGGGTGCTCAATCTGCGATGAGCGGGGTTAAGCTGCCCATCCGGAGCATAGATGAATACTTCCATGGTCCATGAATCCATAGTCATCACTCTAGTGTTCCGCCCTCTGAAAATGGGCTGTTGATTATATTTCAGATGCTGCATTAACTGTCGTAGAAGAGTCGCAAAAGCTCCCTCACTCTCGCCATGAGAATGGTGATCCCACGGGGCTGAAGACGACGAAGAACCTGCCATCTATAAGTTTGAAAATAAGGAGAGATCAGTAAAGATTTTTAAATAATGAGGGTAGGACAAGAACAAGATACTAAGTAAGTAAAGAGTAGAAGCAAAAGAAACTTATATTTTTGTACATAAATTTTTATTAAATATAAATCCTTAAAGCTTCCCAAAACCTATGGCTCGTCCTACAGTCAAGATGGCTCGATACCATACGTGAGACCGGAGTAGAAACTCCTGCACCCCACATCGTGTATTACTGTACTAGTCCCAGAGATCAATGCTAGTACACACAGTTCAAACAGAAAAGATGATATATTGCCAACAACGCTTTATTACAATAGTATCTGAAGTTTTACAAAGGCCATTGCCTTACTAAGGTTCACGTAACCACAAGCAAAAATAAACACAATGGAAGCAAAGATAACTTGATAGACCCATCAATCGCCACAGCAATTGGTCGGGAAGCGAATCCTAGGCATCCGAATAATCCACCGCATCCACATTCGCGCAGAAGTCATACTCTCCAGCTTGATCTTCTCCATTCTCTCTTTTATATTTATAGAGCAACAGTGAGTACAAAAATGTACTCCGCAAGTCTTGGGAAAAATGCATAGATGTAAGGTTTCACAAAGGAAAGCTATATGGTTTATTTGCAAAAATCAGCATTTTATCTCAAATCTACACAATTACTTTAAAAGCTATTTTGTAAACAACATGTTTTCAATAATCGAAATTGATGAGTACTTTAGTGAAGGTTAAACTACCAACACTAATATCTCGGGCCATCACGGCCAATTTTCAAAACCTCAGGTTACACCCCCTGATCCGAACATCACGAGAGTTATACTACTCCCGAGTTTTTCCAAATCATTTTGTTTTGAAATCAAAACCAAAACTCCTACCATGTGTATGCATTCTTTGCCCGCCCTTGACCGTGGGCACGGCTATTCGAATAGTTTTAACTCTGCAGAGGTTGTACACTTTACCCACAAGAGATAAATTATCTTAATAGTCAACACGCTTCCTTTGGCATGAGACCCAGATAAATTATCACAAAGCCTTTCGCCTACTCCAAAGATAGTTTAAATACCACCCGCTAAGGTTTCACCACAACTCGAATCCACGAGTTGGAGCCCCCTCTTGCGCCATATGAGTACAGTAAACCCTGTCCCTCACTATGAGTAACCAGTACACCCTGGCACTCAATACACCACTGGTGATATCTAAACTACACTATTATAGGGTAGTTAGCTAGGTCGTACCCATATAGACTTGTGGTTGTACTGTTTTGCTCTGTTTGGACAAACACAAGCGTCGGTCCTTAATCGACCAGGGTGGCTCATTCACAAACCCAACAATTCTCGTGCTAATCGCACTACCAAACCTTCCATCCACCCTTGTCAACTTTTCCCTTTGATTTTCAAATTAACAAAGTGGTAACATCCATTACCACTTTTCAAACAAAATACTTAACAACGGTAACCTCCATTACCAATGTTCAAACAAAACATTTAACAATGGTAACATCCATTACCAATGTTCAAACAAATCATTCCTCATAATATTTGATAAACATGCTACTTATTTGAACATTAATATGTTTATTTGCTATGCTAAGCATTTGCTAGTTTTTAAACATTCAACAATTATAACACTAACTTATTATTGAGTCAAAGGGATATCCTAAGTTGACAATGGTACAAGGTAAACAATTTTCAATGGAAGGTATAACAAATTGGGTATTTAACTAAATTTTCTAAAATCAAATTATCACTTGATATAACATAAGCATGCAATAACTTTAAAATAAATACCTAATCATTTTATAAAACATTGGAGCAAGTTGATCAAAGGAAACTTGCCAAAACATAGGAGCAAAATGGTCAAAGGAGACTTGCCTTCCTGTGTCTGGTTGAAATCTTCCCCAACTTGTTCTTGAGATTGCTCGGACAAATCGGTCTCTACACGTAAATCGAGAATTCCAAATAAATAAAATAAAATAAAAATTCAAAAATTAAAAATAAATATACCAGATGAAAGATTGAAATTTTAGATGAATTTAGAAATTTGAATGGACCAATTTGGAGCTAAAATGAGAAAGATATGGCTATTTGAAAATCTCGATTTGAATAAATCCAGAAATTCGGAAATCTCTGACATGTGGGGTCCACTGGTCAGAAATTTCTTTTAAAATGAGTCTCTGACATATGGAACCCACTGGACTCGGGACCCACTTGTCAGCGGCTAGCGCAGAGGGTGTGTCGACGGTGGGGCCTACTGTCGATCTTGAATTAAACGGAGAAAACTCAACCTCGCCGCGGAGGGCTCGAACGCCGCAAGGAGTGGGAGGGGGAAGAGAGCGCGCTAGCCAAGTGAGCGGGAGGCACCGCCACCCATAATGGGTAGGTAATCCTCTTAAGGATTATCTCGCGGAGGCCGCGGCAACGTGGCACACGCGTGGTGTGGCGTGGTCGCCGCGTGGTCGCCACATCACCGCTTTGCCGACGTGGCGCGCGCGCGCAAGGTGGCGGAGGCGCTGGTGGCGCCGACGTGGCGCCGACCGCCGCCACGCTTTGCGCCACCTCGGCCGACGGACGGGTGGGCGGTGGTGGCGCGACGGGGACCTAGGGTCGCCGGCTCGTGATCGGCGACGCCGGCCAAGGGTACCGAAATGAAGAGGAGGATGCGGGGAATGCATTGGTACCTTACGCGGAGACCGAGGGTGACCGGAGGGAAGAATCGGCGAGAAGGGGCGGCGGTCGGAGAGGAACCTCACGGCGGCGGAGGTGATCCGGTGGCGCAGCAGCTCGGGGAAGAGGTCGCCGGAACTCGCCTTGGCACCAGCAACGTCGGGAAGGTGTCGGCGAGGAATGAGGAAGCCCGAGGCGGCCGGAATTGCTCGCCGGAGTATTTGAAGCCGCGGGGAAGAAATCGGGCGTAGGGAGGGCTCTGGCGCTCGGGTGATTCGTTCGAGAGGTGAGGGATGGGCGGCAGCGGTAGAGGGACCTCAGGGTGCGGGTTTTATAGGCCGGGGAGGGGTGTAACAGTCGCGCGAAGTTCGCCGGACTTGTAACTGTCGGAGGAGATGAATGCGACGGTGATAACGGCCGCAATTAAGAGTGATTATGCCTCAGAGGGGTGCGGGGAGACGTTAATTTGAATGCGCAATGATGTGGGGGAATAAATCGGCAGAAACCGCTTTCAAAGCTTGGTTTTCTAATCAATAGCGGCGTGGCGGTGATCGCGCGAGGAAGAAGGAAGATAATCGGGGACGGAGGACCTGACAGGCGGGGCCCGCGCGTCAGTGAGAGAAGAAAAAGAGAAGGAAATCAGGCGACGGTTGGATTAGTGACGTGTGGCATAAGGAAGAGATCAGGGCCGCTGGATCACGGGCGAAGGGGTAAGTGAAAGGGAACGATCGAGATTCAATCCGACAACACAGGTTAGATCTGAGCCGATGGGGTGTACTAAGTGGCAGCGGCGGCCGCGATTTAATCGGCAATCACGAGCGGTCACGATGACGACACGCGTCCGAGAACGACGGCTTTGACAGTGGGACTCTGCGCGGTGAGTCCACAAGACCGGTCTATGACAGTGGGGCCCACTTGTCGCGCAAATCGAAAAAGAAACTCAACCTCGCGCGAGCGGGCTCGAACGCGCCAGGAGGAGCGGGAGGAAAGAGAGCGGCGGCGGTAACCAGTCGGGCGGGGAGGATCAACCTACCCTATAAGGTTGATTTATCCTTTTGAGTGTTAGCCGCTGGGATGGCCGGCCTGCCGTCGGATGCGCGACACGTGGCGCCGCGAGAGAGGGAGCGGGATGAGGCGAGACGGCGGGGATGAGCTCGGGCCGGGAGGAAGGGTTCGGATGCGTGACAAGTGTCACCGAGGAGATTTGATATTTAAATCTTTTATATATATTTCGAAATCATTAGGAGACTTTAAAATACTCGAAAAATACCAAATAAATTCCAAAAATTCCAGAAAAATTCACATAACTCACGATAATGTTTTAAACATATGAAAAATATTTCCAACTTATTTGGATATTAAATTTTCTTTTCAACAGAAACTTTAACTTCAGAAAATTCCAGAAAATTGGAAATTATTAATTTAAAACTATTTCTTCAAAATAAAAGCAAAAATTGGGATGTTACAGTATATGTGTTAGTCATAGTGTGTCCATGCAAGGGTTAGTCATGGCGTAGGTTCGTGCATATATTTTGCTAATTAAGAGTCAAGCGCATGCCATTTGTGTTCGGATCAATTGCTTTGTTTTTGGTGTGTAGATGTTTTGATGATGGATTGCGGCCAGTAGTAAGACAGAGACTTCATGACCATGGAATGCCATGTAAGTCCGAATGGAGTATCATCTCAAACCGAGAAAATAGAAGAAAGATAAGGATCATGAGAAGGCGATGCATGCATATAGTGTACCAATTGATCTTGTGCATTTCAAGTGGTGACGGTTCTCAGAGCAGACGAACGATCTTAGCGGCAAGCATTAAGCATCACAAACTATGGTATGATGTTGGTGTGCCATGGAACTTAGGCGTTCAAGTGGTGACAACCTCAGCGCAGGTGTTCGATCTTAGCGACAAGTCATACGCATCACATCGTCATGAAGACCAGTGGGTGGCAATTGAGAAACTTGCCCGAAATCGGGTGTAATAGCAGTATGCAAAATCGCGATGTTGGCCTAAGTGGTTTAGGTCACGTATTTGTAGATGACATATCTTATTGGGCTTATGGATCCTTTAAGAATTTGCGCTTTGAAAAACATATAACTGTATGTAATGCAAAAAAAACTCATTTTGTATGGGTTATCGGGTTTCCCTATTTATAAATAGTGTGATCTACTAATGAGTCGCTAGTTTGTTGTGAGGTGGTAGCCTCCACTATTTAAGCCTTGTGTCATATGAAACTCCAAGATTAGGGTTAGGATTTTGTTGTGTGGGGCCTTGTGCGTGCGTGCGCTCTAGGCTTAAAGTTTTGCTATCATAAGGAATTAGCTATAAAACATTTCTCTCTAAGTGAAATAAATATTCAAAATTTGCCCAAGTGATTTGTGCCATGGATCCCATCTTGCGCATTTAATTTGTTTGACTTTTTTGTTTGGATTTCACTCTTATTGATCTTTTCTAGTGCTAAGGACGTATAAGAGCTAGAGATATCTCCTAGAGATAAGATCCAATCTATCTATGCATGATCTAGATAAAGTTCTTAAGTTTGCTCGATTTTTCTTAAGAAAGGTGATTTTAGGGTTTCTCTTATGCATGTTTTGGATTAAATTTATGCTGTAATTTAGCTTGCTATGATATATGAGAACATATCTATAGTCATCTAGATCATCTATAACTCACACACAAGAGCAAATCGTGGTTTTCCTCTTTTGCCTAGTTTTGGTACAACCCCCCTTTAAATAGAAAAGGTCACAATTTTGGCAATGATTCTCTTGATCGTTGATTAGAATATGTTCATGTTATCATAGAGAAGGCGCATACCAAATTTTAAGTTATTCGGACCTTCCATATGAAAATTGTGTGGTTTTTGTTTTGTTTGGGCTGAATTTTCTATGCTAATCTGAATGAAAGGTAGTACCACCCATTACATAGTGATAGTACCACACCCTACATGGCGGTAATACTGCCTACGAGGTGTCAAGTCTTGTTTGGCTCAGATTTTCTTGTGGATTTCTCTAAGGGTGCTTCAGCTCTAATCTTCATAGCTTTTCATAGATATTGAGATGAAAGTGTTGGAAATATGGATAGCATTTTAATTCTAGATTTTACTAGGAGGCAAATATCACAAATAACTAATGATGTATAAAGCAATGCTAACAATAGGCAAATCATTGTACTTCAAAAATATATAGAAACAGAATTTAAACAAAGTCGATTGGTCATACGAATGACTTACAGTTAGGTATGAGAAAGAACAGGAGTAGTGTAGATGTTGCAGCGAAGGGATCGGTCGTGCAGATATACGCTGCCCAGAAACCTTATTGCCGCCGCCATGCAGGTCTTCACGGTAGCAACAGCTCCGAGATATCACTCTTCTTCTTCACGGTGCACTCCGGAAAGAAAAGTTGACGAGATTTAGACAGCGCAGCACAATAGCACAATTTCGTAGGATGAAGAAATGGAGGCAGTAAGATTCTTAGCCATATACTCTAGATGTCTATACACACACACACACACACATATAGACAAAGTGTGAACTAACATGATTAAGTATCCATTTACCTATTGGTAACTAACGCATTTAACCAGCCATTTACCCACCGGTGGTAACTGGTTATCATCAAAACCTAGTCTCAAATTCAAACGTTTGAATCTCATTCAAACAGAGAGAGAGAGAGAGTGGTGCACGGTTTAGCAAAAATAAGGTGGACTTGGCCTGGCAAGTGGCACGACACATCACAACATGGTCGTACGTCGCAAGTCACACAATTTTCACGTGAAAATACGCAAATGCGTTCACGCGCGTGTGTGTGTGATTAGCCAAAGCCCTCCTCATGTCATCTCTATCCATATTCAAGGAATGGCAATGGCTCTACCTTATAAATTTTGTCTTCTTCACTTTGTCTTAGTAATATAGTATTAAACTATACATGCTTTGGAATTATAGGAAATAGGCCTCACTCATATAGGCCTATTTCTAACAGAAAAACTCTTAACAATCTTAAGACAAAAGATTTTAGAAAAACCACTATTGGTGTGGATCCTATTTATCCTCTCAGTCGCATCTTTGGTCTACACTGTTGTCTCTATCTTGTTTTTATGTGGAAGGAAGCTGTCTCTATCTTGTTTTTCTGTGGAAGGAAGCAAATCTGTTTTGAACTCTGTTTTTGGGGTGCAGTTTTTTCTGTTAGTTGATGCGCTGTCCAGTGTAATTATGAAACTATGTTTAGCTTCTTAACATCCAAATACAATGTGATAATAAACACAGGTTTCTTCTTATCACTTTCGATGAAGCTTTCCTACACATGGCACTGTATGTGCTATCATTTTCAGTAGAGAGATCTTCCCTCATATACGTTGAAACGAAGATTATGACTTCAAAAAAAAAAAACAAAAATGTCCACACTAAGCCACATAAAGTTCAGATATATGAATTTCAGCAATGTCATTTATGGATGGCCGCTGGTTTTGAGAGTAGCACACCCAAACTAAATTTTGGATACTGACAGAAGGAGAGCACTCAGATTTGAGCAACAAAAGCAACAAGAAGAAAATAGTAAGATATGATTTCTTTTCCCACTTCTCCAAACAACACCAGAAAAAAAAATCATCAAAGAACAATGTAACAAAGTGATCAAAATAGGCTATTATTTCGAAATGCAGTATGCCATTACAGTTTGAAGTTTTTTTTTTATTCACCAAAGGAGTGGGGCTTCGTTTGGAATGCTATAGGGTCTATTCTTTTTGGTTTTTTAACTTGATTTTTGATTTTTGTTATAGTATCTAACTTTCAAACGGAGTATTTTTTGATATGGGGTCTATAAATTAACTGTAGTACACATTAAAAACCCAATATCTGTATCATCCAAAATCGTAAACGAGTATCTTTCTTCGTAATCTCAGTCGTAAATAACTAAAATTCAAAATTTTCAATTAAAAGTCATAACCACAGCCATATCAAACAGGATAGTATTCTATGTACAATTCTGGTGAGATCCTTACGTTTCGAATCGAACGTAACCTGGTATACATCGAGGATATTATTGTCTTGCTTGTCCCCTGCTAGCTAATACTGGTCAAAGCTGGAAAATGGTAGAGGTGTGAAGCCACAAACTTGCAGGGACAAGAACTACAGGTACATCCAGCGCAATTTTATCTGCTCTCACTTGCTTTCCTTCTTGGAACTATCACATCTGTTGTAGGCTCAAGACATCGCTTGCAAGAGAGAGGCCACGATTTCATCTTAAGATAAGGTCCTGACTTAATGCACTAGTTGTAAACGAGCAGGTCGTTGTCGACAATAACCAAGGTTGAGAGAATTTTGGATTTGGAGGCTTCCATTGCAGTTTAATTGGGGCATTAGGGCGTAAAACAAATGCGATTAAGGTGAAGATCATGACAACCCCTCTACTCATAAATATGTGTCTTCGTAGAGCCTCTACAATCGATATTTCCTAAATTTGCCTAGTAATATAGGGAAGGTATTTAGATTTGTTGTATGAAAATAATATACATACATTCGTCTTAAAAAACTTTCAAAGATCGAATATAGCAATAGAGGGGGTGAATAGTGCCAACTTCAATTTTCCCCTAAGTATACAATATTCTATACTCAGACACCTACAAAGGTGTAAATACAGAATCTTGAGATAAAAATCAATTCAAGTGGTCCAAATCAACAAAACTTCAAACATAACCCTTTTCGGCGGTCTAACCAGCCTCCGAATAGCGGTCTGACCACCCCACGTAGTCTGACCGGCCTTATAATGGCGGTCTAACCACTGCTACAGTAAAATCAGAGTGATGAATAGTATTTTGAACTCAATTTCAAATCCGAAAATCAAGAGAACTTTTCATCCGTAGATCCAAATAATATGAAATTTTACATGGATCTTCTTTAGATTATAGTAAACCTATTACAACAAACGACTATGAAAATCATGGC
This sequence comes from Melocanna baccifera, assembly GCA_036346265.1. Classification (NCBI taxonomy): domain Eukaryota; kingdom Viridiplantae; phylum Streptophyta; class Magnoliopsida; order Poales; family Poaceae; genus Melocanna; species Melocanna baccifera. The sequence goes on along the minus strand of JAYEVJ010000403.1, from coordinate 36,862 downwards.
CAAAGATAAGACCTTTTTTAGTTTGTTGGAAGGTTGCACCAAAACCGAGCCAAAACCCCAAACAGTGAAAACAACTTGCTCGTCAGTAGATGGTAACCGAGATGACTCTAGATATATTCCCATATGTTACAGCAAGCTAGAACACTAAGGATCACTACCCAAAAACCCTTAAAACAAGATGTCACATGACAAGATCAAAATCAACCAAAACCGGATTTTCTCGTGAATCTTAGTATCAAAGTGCCTAGATGGATGGAGATGGATTCCTGAGGTTTATCTCCACCTTTTATATGTCCTTGGCACAACAAGATCACAAGAAGAGAAAGAAAAGATCAAAACCAACCAAATCAAGAGCAAATCAATCAAAACGTAAAATAGATAAAGAGATCATTAAAAATTGATGTATTACCACTTGAAAAGGTAGGTTTTACAACCATTCCACCTTGGAGGATAGAGGATACACCATATACTTAAAATCCTAACTGTTGTGGTTACAGACCAAACAGAGAGAGAATATGGTGGTGGGGAGTTAGGTGAGATATCCCCTCTCCTTATGCTGGCATCACGTATATATCTCCCAACGAGGAGCGTCTTTATAAGAATGCCCTTCGGGGCATTTGCGCCACACATGCCTCACTCGATACTTGTGCCCTTCTAACAGGTCGGTTGGGTTTAGGTGGGGGCCACCCCTACAACAGGAGCCTCTCATGGTGAAGGGCTTCACAGGCCGAAGCCATGCTGCCAAGCCCTTTGGCCCCCTCCGTCCCTACGGCCTGTGACATACTGTAGATGAAGATGTAGGTGCGTAGTACAGATGTATTTGTACTTGAGGCGTCGAAGTCGTCCGTGGTTGTGGGCCACCGCGGTGCCACGATTATCGGCGGGGCCATGCTTTGCGGAGTGGAAGGTGTCGAACGTGCGGCGTGGCACGGAGACTCCGTTTGGCGCGGCGGACTGGCCTTCCCGCGCAACACTATTGATGAAGTGAGTCGTTGCTTGACCGGAGTCGCCACGCCCGACGGCGGCAGCGTTCAAAGATGATGTTTGAATTGTTGGTGTGAGGCACGCGAAGTCTTTGAAAAGATCGGTGGGCTGCTTTGTGGTGCGCGCCCGTCGAGGGAGGGTACACGCGGTGCCGCGCGGTTGGTGCGTCGTGGGATGCCAGCGATCGCATGACCGCGAGCCCACGCCCGTTCCCGAGAGAGGCGGGACACGCGGCGAGTCGGCCTGTCGATGGTTGCGTTCCCCGATCGTGGGGAGGCGAACCAACGGGGCTCCCGCTGGTTGCGTTCCCGATCATGGGGATGTGGAGAGTCTTCATAAAGGGTTATTTGCCGGCATGCGGACGCGTCCTTCGCCCGTGCACCTTTGTCCGGTTGTTCTTTCCTGTTGCGCGAAATCCGCACGTCTCCTGCTCCTTCAACCCTCCGCTTGAGAAGAAGGATGGCAAGCCACGGAGATTCCAGTCGCCGACTTAGCCGCAGCGCCTCGTCGAGCCAGCACGGTGTGACGCCACCACCAGCGGAGCTCGCCCTGGTGGCTCGCAAGCCCAGAAGTGGTACGACGCCCTGCGGAGCTCGCAAGGGCACTGCTCCGGGGTGCTAGGGTGGAGTCGCGCTACGAAGCAGACGATCAAGGCCCTCCTGCGGGAGAAGAAGATAGAAGAGCGCGCAGGAGCTCGCCTACCTGCCCGCGACGAAGTGGAGCCTCACCCCGAGGAGTCGGAGGCGATTGTCTTCGCCGCATTTTTTGAGGCTGGGCTCCGGATGCCCTCGAAGCTTACGGATTGGAATTGGCGCAGTTGACCCCGAACGTGATAGTTCGGTTGGCTGTGTTCACCTGGGCGGTCCGGGTGGAAGGTGCTCGTCCCCGTGTGAGCTTGTTCGCTCTTCTTCATGATGCGCGATGTCAGCCGAAGAAGGACGAAGGAGGGGCACTGTCTAATTTTGGCAGTGTCCACTTCGTGGTGAGGTCAGGCTACGCGCAGCTGTTCCCCGCTCTGGCGACGCGGGAGAGGTGGGAGTCCGGCTGGATGTGGCAGTGGTTCTACTACCGCATGACGCCTACCGGCAAACCTTCTGCCGGGTCGCCTAATAACTTTCAAGCGCTGTCCGGGTGCGGTAGGGGTAGCGTCGGCGGCGGCGCGTAGACTCACCGACGTCTCCCTCCGGTTCAACATGCGCGATCTCGCCGAGGAGTTCACAATGTACGGGGCGTCGCCTTTGTCCGACCGGTGGAAGTATGAGCAAAATCACTGCCGGCGGGATGGCGTCCACCCCACAGTGTCTTCTCTGCAGCGGCCCCCCGGTCGTGGTAAGTACTTCAATCATGCTGCCTCTACATATGTAGTTGTTTTGTGAACGGACCAGCGGTTGGCATGCAGTGTTTTCACTGGAAGAAGCGGAGCGTGCAGTAGAGGCCTTCCTAGGGCCGTACACGGCGAAGGAGCATGCACTGCGTGAAGTCGCGACCGAGCCTGCGAAGCTAGGACGGATAAATTGGGTGTGTGAGTTCCTAGGCCTCGCCGTACCGGAACGCGTATCCCCGGCGACGGAGGGCTCGGTCCCGAACTGCCGTCTCTAACCCGCCGCCAGTTGGCGGCGAGCACCGTTGGTTCGGAGGACGTGTCTGGTGGCGGGTCCGAGCATGCCAGCTCGGGGGGTCGCACTGCTCCCAGCGAGGACTTAGGCGGTGGTGGGGTGGGCCCCGGTAGCAACGTCACCGAGGCGAGGTGTATCGCTGTCTTGCGCCGGCGAGGACACCTCTGCGTCCTTGTCACCCCGGCGCCGCCACGGACCTTCCGCTGCTGCAGCTCCTACAACGGCCGGGCGGCGGAGGGCTCATCGTCATCGCTGCTGCGGCCGTCACGAGATCGCCACTGCTTGGCGGTGCATCTTGGAAGCGGCGAGGCGCGTCACAAATCCCGAGGCGGCGCCGCCGGGTGCAATCGCCCTCGCGCACGGGGCGATTCCATGTGGCGGGCACGGTCATCGGGGGCCTAGGGTCCGACCGGGAAGCCACTCCAACCGAGGAGGGAGTCATCGCTTCCCGAGCGGAGGGTGGTGACACCTCCCGTGCTCGGCGGAAGGTGACGGAGGTAGGCGTAGTTCCTTTTCTCCCCGCGACTTCGCCAAGCTCTCTCCGATTTGCTCGCTCATGCCATCGTCAACATCAGGAGAGACGAGGTCTCCCGGGAGAGGAGGTGTTCGCGAAGCCGCCGGTCTCGTTGCGCAAGACGCGACGTGGGCACCCGGTGCTGTCGCCGGGCCCCCGAGGCTTGCCGTGTCTAACTTCGTCCCGCATCCATAGGCGCTTCGCGCCCATGATGGGGCCGCGGAGTATGGCGACAGCAGGGTGGATCGGCGGGCGCTGTCATCATGCGGGGGGATCTACTTGCGCTCGCGCTGGGCGCCTCGGGAATGAGGGTAAGTGCCTGAGCCCGTGGTTGACTTCGCTTGCTGAGCGCAGACTAGACACTCATGTCCTTCCAGCGTTAAACGGTTGTTATTGGCGGCGCCGGAGGAGGCTCGCACCCGCGGCGGAGGGTGTGGAGGACCAACCGTCTTCTTGGCGAGGCTCACGCCGCCAGGACGAGCGCATCTGTCTATTGGAGGCAGAAATTCGTGCGGCGGCGGCGGCGCAACGTGCTGCCGAAGAGGCCCAGCGCGCCGCAACAGAGGAGCGTGCCGGTTTGCTTGGGCAGATCCACGTGCTAGAGGAGGAGAAGACCCAGCTGGTCGCGGCCACGGAAGAGGAACGGACTGCGGGCAGCGGCGTCTGCGCGCGGCGTGGAGGGCGATGGAGTCGCTGGAGGAGGCCCTCCGGGACCTCTCCGTCGATGTGCCGGACATTGCGCACAACCCCATAGATGTGACACAGTCTTTGGCACGGATCGAGGAGGGCTCGAGCCTAGCACTCCGTGGTGCCAAAGCCTTCGGCGATCATTGCGGCTTCACCAGCGCCTGTCTTGCCTTCGCCTTGCTCCATGCCCGGGGGTGTGGGTATGTGGACGAGCTAGTCGATCCTCATCTGGGTGTGCCCACTGGGGTCGGGATACTGTCCGGTGCCGCCCGCAGCACGCTGCCCGTCGTCCAGAGTTTCTACGATCAGATCTGGGGCTACCTCGGGGAGGACGCGGCCAAGGTCCTGCTGCGGCGAACGCTACGCCGTGAAGGTAACTTCCTCCATTGGCTGGAGGAGGTCCGTCGACGCCACGAAGACGACGCGGCCCCCTAGGTGTATTTGTCAGGATCTGGTGGTTGTGTGGTGTAACTTTTGCGATTGTTTTCCTGGGTCTTTTTCCTCGTATATATATATGTTATGCAAAAAAAGCGATCGCTCTCGGGTGCTTTGTCGCTTCAAGCTAGCATAGTTAGTTGTTGGCACAACGGAGGCTAGCGTCTTCTAGCCCTCTCCGCTTCTCTTAGCGTTCTCTGCGCCTTTGAAGCGAAGTAGACACGCGAACGGAGCAGGCGCGATTGCGCTCGAAGCGGTGGCAGCGGAGCTGGCGCCTCGCCGGAGTAGACGCGCGAGCGCTCCGTCCCGTACCCCTCGAACTGGTGGCAGCTGAGCTGGCGCCTAGTCGAAGTAGACGCGTGAGCACTCCGTCCCCTACCCCTCGAAGTGGTGGCAGCGGAGCTGGCGCCTCGTCGGAGTAGACGCGCGAACGCTCCGTCCCCTACCCCTCGAAGTGGTGGCAGCGGAGCTGGCGCCTAGTCGGAGTAGACGCGCGAGCACTCCGTCCCCTACCCCTCGAAGTGGTGGCAACGGAGCTGGCACCTAGTCGGATGAGCGCGAGCGCTCCGTCCCCTACCCCTCGAAGTGGTGGCAGCGGAGCTGGCGCCTAGTCAGAGTAGACGCGTGAGCGCTCCGTCCCCTACCCCTCGAAGTGGTGGCAGCGGAGCAAGCACCTCGTCGGAGTAGACGCACGAGTGCTCCGTCCCCTACCCCTCGAAGTGGTGGCAGCAGAGCTCTTGTCTACACTCCGCGAGAATGCGCGGGGACAAGCCTCTCGTGCGCTGTATTCTGCTGAGCGCGTGCAGAGGCAAGCCCCGGCAGCATTTTGTTTATACTCCGCAGAGTGTGTGGGAGGATCAACCACGTCTTGGTTATACTCGGAAAGAGTACGCGTGGTGATGACACCAACGTGTGCGCGGGACATCCGCGTCTTGTTTATACTCAGTAGAGTGCGCAGCTAAAACATCCACGTCTAGTTTGTACTCCGGAGCATACGTGGGACTATCAACCACGACTTAGCTGGGCTCGGAGAATGCGTAACTGCGCGCGGATATCGCGTCTTGTTTAGACTTAGTAGAGTGCGCGGAAAAATATCCACGTTTAGTTTGTACTCGAAGCTGCGTGGGACTATCAACCATGACTTAGTTGGGTTCGGAAGATGCATGCGCGTGCGCGGGACATCTGCGTCTTGTTTAGACTCAGTAGAGTGCGCAGGAAAAATATCCGCATCTTATTTATACAATGTAGAGTGCGTGCGGAGGCGGACCTCAACACTACGTCTTATTTATACTCTGTAGAGTGCGCGCGGAGGCGTCCCCCCACTGTGTCTTATTTATACTCCTAGAGTGCGTGCGGAGGTAGACCTCGACACTACGTCTTATTTATACTCCATAGAGTGCGTACGGAGGCGGACCTCGACGCTACGTCTTATTTATACTCCGTAGAGTGCGTGTGCGGAGGCGGTCCTCCGTGGAGTGCGTGTGCGGAGGCGGGCCTCTGTGGAGTGCGTGTGCGGAGGTGAGCCTCCGTGGAGTGCGTGAGAACATCAACCACGTCTTTATACTCCTGAGAGTACGCGCGGTGGTAGCACCGACACGTCGCGCGAAACCGTATCTTGTTTAGACTCGATGAGAGTGCGTGCGGAGGTGGATCTCGACGCTACGTCTTATTTATACTCCGTAGAGTGCATGCGGAGGCGGACCCCGACGAGAGGTTGTTGAACTGTCGGCTTTATTAACCTCCCGCCTGCAGAGCAAGCGCCTTGTAATAAGCGAGATACGGTGCGCCTCATGTTGGCTTTATGGCCTAAACATAGTACCTTCGCAACTTTGTCCGCATTCCATGTGTGGCGGGCGTCGCCCTTCAAGTGTGGCGGCGATAAGCTCCATGTTTGTAAAGGCGTCGTAACGATGTATGGGCCTTCCCACTTGGACTCCAGCTTGCCGACCGTGTCTGCGTGGAGTGCCATCTTGAGGACGAGGTCCCCCGGCTGGAATGCTCGTGGGTACATAGAGCGGCCACGCATGCGCACCATTTGCCGTGCGTACTTGGCGACGTGTTGGGTGGCATTGACTCGCTCCCCGTCGAGGAGGTCCAAGGACAATTGGCGCTCTTCTTCTAGCGCCTGGGAGAGGACCCTACGCGAGCCGGCCTGGATCTCCTCGGGCGTCATCGCCTCATCGTCGAAGAGGAGCTTGAACGGCGTGAATCTCGTCGGGCGTGTTGCCGTTGTGCGAAGAGACCAGAGGACGCTGTGGAGCTCGCTTGGCCACTTGCCCTTTGGTAGCCCGACAAGGCGTTTCATGACTCCGATGGAGATGGCGTCGTTCGCCCGCTCGACCGCTCCGTTGGACTGTGGGTGTCTGACCGAAGCGAAGCGGAGCGTGATGCCCATGGTGTCGCAAAACTCCTTGAATGGGGCAAAATCGAATTGCAGGGCGTTGTCAGCGATTATCTCCTTGGGCACCCCGAAGCGGCATATGATGTTCTGCCAGAGGAAGTGCCAAGCAATCGCCATACTCGCCACGTGTAGGTGCACTACTAGCTCACCACGCGTTGCTAAGTCTCTCCCATCCCAGTTCCACTGAACCACGGCTCACTTGAACCGTGCAAGCCTCATGGTACAATCTCGCCGTTCGAACTCGCCTTCAATATTTTTCGCCTTTCTTGTGCCATACTTAAGCTCACTATCTCACCCGGCATTCTCGATCGTTATGGGCCTCAACCCCTCCAGAGTCTAGCCCCGATCCTCGCCGTTGACCACAGTTGATTCCAAACAACCCTACATATCCAAAGACAAAGAAATCATTTTTTGGGCACAAGTTCTTCACAACGTAACCCACGTTAGCTGAGACATGCATCATGCAACCTTAAAATAATGAACCAAGTCACCTCAACTCAATCTATGACTCAAATCCCAAAATCCTCAATTTCTGCCAAAAAATAATCCTTTCAAAGAGCGATCTTTGCAAAATCAAATAACTACTCCATAAACATTGTAATAATTCATCACAACATTAAATAGAACCTTCTCACATGGTCCTTCACGCTTTTATACTGATTTTTCCCTATTATTTGGGCTTATTATTGTTGATATTGGTCAATGTGTATCTTGAAGACTTTCATTGACCAAAACAACATGAACTATGAGCGAGTATTTTATATGAAATTGGTGGTGGTGATTAGGGCTAGAACGAGCCGAAAGTGAGCCGCTCAAGCCAGGCTCGGTCGAGCTCGTTGTGGAGTGCGGCTCGGCTCGGGTCGTTTCTGAAACGAGCTAGAAGAGTGGCTCGGCTCGGAATTAGGCTCGAGCCGGCTCGGACGGCTCGTGGCGGCGAAGACATAACGGCGACATAACGGCGGCATTAGCGGCGGCACAACATCGGCGTTAGCAAGCTCATTCAACGGCAAACATTGGCGGCTGCGGTTTACAAGCGGACGGCGCCAGCAGATTCACAATATCCTCGAAGTCACCGAGGTTGCCGAAAGCAAAAGATGCTCAACAGATTTACTCACCGAAATTGCTGGTTCGGCAAGGTCACGAGCGGCGGGGTGGGGCGGGGAGGCGGGGAGGGAGGCGGCGGCGCGGGTGGGGCGGGAGACCGGGGAGGGCGCGGCGGCGCGAGTGCGGGGGCCGGGAGGAGAGGCAGCGCCGGGTGGGGCGGGGACCGGGGAGGAGGCGGCGGCGGGGTGGGGGCAGGAGAGGGAGGCAGCGGCGGGGTGGGGCGGGGAGGAGACAGCGGCACGGGGTGGGGCGGGAGGGAGAGGCAGCGCGGGGTGGGGCGGGGAGGGAGACGGCGGCGAGGTGGTGGGGCCGATCGGCGCGCGAGGTGGGGACCGGCGGGCGGCGGGCGGAGAAGCGCAGGGTGGGGCGGAGAACGCGACTAAACATATGAGGCGATTGGATTTTGATGCTTTCGAGTCGGCTCGTTCGGTTCGCGAGCGGCTCGCGAGCGGGCTCGGGCTCGGCTCGTTTCTGTCACGAGCTGAACACTGGGCTCCGCTTGGCTCGAATAAATACGAGCCCGAGCCGAGCCGGCTCGAGCTCGTTACGAGCCAAGCCGGCTCACAAGCCTCAAGCCAAATGTCCACCCTTAGTGGTGATGCAGTCCTTGCGCTTCAAAATTTTTGCAAACAAATGAAATTTAGAAAGGGTAGTGGTTGAACATGCTTAGAACCATTCAAGTTGCAAATCTTGTTGTAAAGATTGATGTTGTAGTCTATGGAAAGCGTTGCTCCCTTTAAATTTCAACTTCAAATTCAAAATTTTCCTTATTGTCTAAGTCGAATAATTTTGTATTGTGATGTTATAATCTGTAATTCTGATATTGATCGAATATTTTTTGCTTATTCTATTTTCAACAGAAACAACGGAATAGATTAATGGAAGTCAAGTCTTTCTTAATCTAGAAAATAGTTCAGCTCTCTCCACTGAAGGTTTGCAGGCAAGGTGTCTTTTCAGCTATGGCTTCTGAAGGTTTGCTTGCAGGTAAAGGTGATGCTCTTTTCAGTCATGGCTTATGATTCCTTTTAGCTGTGGCTCATAATTTATGACTATGAATGATAATTTTTTATTTTAGCGTAAGCATTTATACAAATGAACCGAATGTCGATAAATTGATAAACTACGTTAAAAACACTATCGATAAACCTCTTCAAAGCGACGATAAAAACCCTTCCATTTGTTTACTTGAGGAAGCCATAAGCCAAAAACAAGGAACATAGATTAGATGTCAAAAAGGGCAATTTCCATGAGTTTTGAAGCAAATGAGGTAACAGGAACACTAGGTGGTTACATGAGCAGACAAAAAATATTTTGCTTGCACACATTTGTACAAAAAAAAAAGGTGCTGATCTTCGAAATGTGCTAAATGGATTGTGTTAAAAGAAGTTAGAGCCAGAATCCCATGACAATTATAATATGATATATCAATAAAGGCACTTGATCTAGCACATTAGGCATTTTGTATAAACATAGGTTGGTTTTGATTGATAAAACAATAGAGGGAACCTTGCTACCTGACATGCACTAGCAAGACAACAAGTCAGCCGCTGGAAGACTGGTAGACCATTTCCCTCGTCATTCCGGGATTCAACATGACAAGCACAGACGAGGAGCCGGCGTTGCATCAGATTTTGTCGACAACACGCCTCAACAGGACTTGCGTTTGAGCTCAGGTGACTTCTGGAGAAGCAGCTGGCCTTCCATGCCCGAGGGAGGTTTTCCTCCTGGACTGTGCAAGTCGACCGAGCTGACGGAGAGCTGGTGGAAGACGGAGGAGCTCAATGTGTCGGTGGGAGTACCACACATGACTCCACCAGAGGATAGCTCCGGCAGATCATGGTCAGAGATGCTGAAGCCACTCGAGGCAAACTGCTCGGAGACAATCTTCCATGCCTTCTCTAGGAGAGTGTCAATGTACTTCTGGTACGCTTCCATTCTGATCTGCACATGATTCTGGACCTGATAATGGGAAAAAGAAAACCGGTCAAGTACTGCGTATTGAACACCACATTCCTAATTTTACGTGTAATCTAAAAACAAGCAGGTCATGTATGGAGCTATTCAAGTTACAACATTTGAAATTTTAAAGCGCAGCTGTAGCAATGGTTTACAAACAAATGCATCCCACATAACTGTTAAAACGAGCACAAACCCTGAAAGACTTGCTGTTCTCAGTGTTTCAGCGAAGATCAGCCTCTCTCAATACATCATTTCCTTCATAGTCTGTAGTTTTTATTTCTAGGAGGCAATCATTTCATTAAGACATTGAGTTGCAAAACTAAAGGCACCCTTCAAACATTCTGCCTTCAACCAAAAAACCCACATATTGTGGAATTTTTAGGTGTTGGATTGGATGCACACTTCCACCAGGAAGATTTGACTCTTCTCGCTTTCTGTTAGGAGGGATGGTCCTCTTTCAACAAAAACACAGATACAGCGTATTCAATTTATGGTGAGTAAGCGGATCCAGTACGAACAGCCAGGCAAGCCAAGCCTGCCCAGGATTCCGTATTCTTCACAGACAGAATATACCAATAATTCCAGTACAAGCTTAATGTCTAAAATAAAAAACTCGACCTGCGGGGGGGAAGAAACCCCCCGGGCATTTTTGCTTAAGAAGAAGATCCTCTCACGCAGATCGAGAAACCCCTGAACCCCTGCCCCCACCCATACACAGCGGCAACTTAATGTCTAAAATAAACAAATATGTCAAAACTATTGCAGTAAATACTGAAGATGGTGAATGCTAGCTCTTATTTTTCTTGTCTAACAGCATGCAGGGAACTAAACCCAATAACATGATAGAACAAGCAGTCAAAGTTACCTCCACTTGTTCATGCAGTCTTCGTTGCACTTCCATCTGTGCTCTCAATGCCTCTTTGACCTCTTGGCTTCTGCAGCAAGTATTTGTGACATTTACCTCTTGTTCAAATAGCACAGTCAACGTGAATATCATAAAACTACTCATATTCTGCCAAAAGAAGAGGAAAAAACGTGCTGGACTTGCTGCTAGCTCATGAAGCTTACTCTTTCACATCTTGAGTAGAAACTCTAGGAGAGACACTCATTCCACCTTGAGCATCTAGAAGATAGGACACTGCAATTTGAGGGAAGGCAAACCCAGAACAGGGGTCAGAAGTTAGTACAAGACCCAGCAGAACTTTTTCCCGTGTTATTTTTCAAGTCAGACAACCAGAAATTCATACTAGTCTCATGAATTTCTTTACAAATTTAATGCAGAACACATAATACATAGTTATGTACAATTTCCCACAAGATATGCACAAGTCATTTATTAAGTTACTGATGATTGACATGAGGAATCGTACAGCGAACTACTTCAATTAAGAGAAAAACTAGGGAACGGTCTATACCATCTCAGGGTTCTCTCTCGTACACACTCTCTTTCTCGCTCGCTCACTCTCGCTCTTGCGCGTCGACAGCTGCAGGGGTGGCACCGCCGCCACCAACGGGTTCACCATGCCCCCTGGTTGTAGAGGGAGGCCAGGGTGGCGATGGCCTGGCGGTGGGTGGTAGTGGCCCGGCGGTGGGTGGTGGCGCCGGGCAATGGGTGGCGGCGCCGGGTGGGATGGCAAGGCAAGGACCGAGAGAATGTTAGGTTGGGTGGGGTGGCCGGCGGGGGAGGGGGAGTTGTCGGCACGGTGAGGTAGCAAGCTCGCTGCCAGCTGCACGGGAAGGCAGGGGAAGGGGCGGAGGAGGCGCGCGGAGCTGCGACCGGCGCGGCGGCAATGGAGGGAGGCAGCACAGGTGAGGGAGAGGGAGGAGGGGCAGGATTCCGACGGTATAGCGTCCGGTAGTAGGACTCTTCAATTAATGCTTGTGAGATAAATAGTTCTACTAAGCTTTGGTTTCCCTGCAAGCAAGACCGATGCATGCTAACCACATTCTATAATGGGAGCACAACTGCAGCGGAAAATTGCAAGACAAGAATATGTCAAAAACATTATTAAGTTACTGGTGATTGGCATGAGGAAATCGTACAGTGAACTACTTCAATCAATGCTTGTGAGATAAATAGTGCTACTAAGCTTTGGTTTCCTTGAAAGCAAGACAGATGCATGCTAAACATTCCATAAAGGGAGCATAAGTGCGGTGGAAAAGTGCAATACAAGAATATGTCGAAAATAACTCAACTCGATTTGCAAAATTTTCCATGTTAACACAATGGCATTACACTGCAATTAAGTGATAATGTAAACAAACATTATAGTTACTATTCCCAGACGAGCAAGATCATGTTTTAAGTTTTTTGCCTCTTTCATTGCACGTATGTAGATGCAATTGGAACCCTACATGAACCTTGATGTGATTATCCATGTTCGTAATAAGGCGATTATATCAGGTGCTGAACTGCAGAATGAATTTTATATGCAAGACAACAAGTACAACTCACAATTTTTCCCCTTCTGGACAAGGTCAATAGCGTCTAGCCTCAGCCTGCATGCCTAATTGGATTAGCAGAGACAAGCGCACATGGCAAATCTTATTCACTCAAGCGCATAATAGTAATCCAAAACTTTCTGCTACAATCCCAAATTTTCTTTAGTTAATGTGAAATATGTGGGGAAAAAAGTCCACCCATTGACCGTAAAATACACCTTCCTATATAGATTCTCCCTCACACCCCATGATTCCTATACTCCACTCTCCAGGGATGTCAACAATAGCACTACACCCATAGCTCCCCTACCACTCAGAATCCCACACCATTCAGTCCCTGCAGATAACTCATCTCCGAACCCTCCCGTAATCACCCTCATCAGACCCACCCTCTTCCTCCCTGCAGAATGTTGTCCCAGAAGAGATATGCATGGCAAGCAAACAAAGTTCATAACTCAGTTAGCATAGGGCCATAGGCTGCCATCTCCAAACATTGCAGCAAGACTTGGAACATCAATTGAAGTAAACAGTGAGATCCATGGATTGCTAAGTATAACTTACCATCTTTAGATTGTTCTGATGTCTCTTTGCCAGATTGTTTCCCCAATCTGTATTTCTGGTCATAAGAACAAAACAGAACTTTAAAATAGTTGTATTTCAGACATTGTAAAAGACACGTGGGTATGTGGAAGTACCTGAAGATGACTCTTCAAGTGGAATAGCGTGAGGCCCTTCACACCCATTGTCCTCAAGATAGTTTTTGGTGTTGCTTCTGCAAGAATAATCATGCACTTAACTACTATATTATTAAAAAATAAAAAAACTAAATTATATTAGTATGTTTACTAGTTTAGTGATAGCAATTGACTAATGAAAAGCCAGAAATTTAGGGTGCTAACATGGTTAGACTAATGTCATTGACATGCATATGGATCTAGTGGACTAGCAGTTATTGTGCCTCGGGAATCATGATTTAAAACCGTGGAATGGAACAAATGATGGCTCAAATTTGTTGTCCAGTCATCTTTATTTTATTGTCAATTACTCCCTCCAGTCACAAAAGAATGTTGTTTTGGGTGTTAGATCTATGGATGAATAGATGAAACGCACATGTATTGCACAGCTCAATGGGCAATATATATAGTACAAGACTCAAGGATACAACTAAACCCTAAGACAATAGGAAAAGACATAAATACCCTTATATCTTTAACACACTTCTTCAAATGCAAAACGTATGCAATAGCATTACATTTGAAAGGATGGGCATTAAAATAGGACAAATCTAAAATCAAAGTCTTGAAGACGTTGTCATAGCATGTGGCTCTTGAAAATTATGTTAAAGGAACTCCATCTGAGATCGTGCGGCAACCCATAAAGTATGATCGAAACTCGAGACGGCGATGGTGCAGTGTACAAGAAAGCGCCATGAAGCGCGATCAGGAAGAAGTGTGGCAGCCTTAGAAACTCGGGATGGCTGCTCAGAGAGAAGAGCGGCGGCTACTGTCATGCGAAAAGCCACACTGAATCCTCGGATGGACTGGGGCTAGCAAAGCAATCGACTAACTGACACACATATTTATGGACACATACGGCTCAGATGAACTAAAAAATAGAGACTACGGATTTAGATGGACGTAACGGAAGACTCAAAACTGCAGATACTAACAACAGCTCAACAATCTAGCAGTGCACCACCATCAGATGGCAAAGCCTACTCCACCCAAACCCATCCTAATAAAGCAAGCATATGAGTGGACTCTGTCTGCTAGAGACTCCACCACAAAGCCAAGAACGCCCGGTGGTATGCATGCGGCGGCGGAGGCGACCACGAGGCCACGAAGGCGGTCGCGGATGGGCTCCGACATGAGGGCCCACAAGGAGTACACATCCATTGACTGGTCGGTGAGGTCCACGCGGACTGAGCGGCGGAGGCGGGATCCAGCGGGCTTGGATGGCATCGGGGAGATTAGATCCAGCCGTGCAGTGGAAAAGCCAGCAGAAGCCTTCAACGGCTACCTCCTGGGATGACGGTGGCGCAGTGCACAAGGTGCAGAAGAAGCGTGGCGGCCTTAGAAGCTCGGTGCAGCGGCTAAAGAAGCGGCGGCATCATACGACTTCTACGATCTACACGCGGATTAGAGAGAAGAGCGGCGGCTGCTGCCATAGAATAGATAGAAGCATGGCAGCAGCAGATCAATGTCCAAGACGGCGGCGGCGCGATGCATAAGGTGCAGGAGAAGCACGGCGGCCTTAGAAGCTCGGGGCAGCGGCTAAATAAGCGGTGGCATCATAACGACTTCTACGATTTGCACGCGGCTCAGAGAGAAGAGCGGCGACTGCTGTCATGCAAAACAAAATTCTTACACTGCTGTGACTGACAATAAATTTGTGGACTCGCATAGCTTAAACGAACTAAAAGGTAGAAACTACGGACTTGGGATGGACGCAAACGGAAGACTCAAAACGAAAAAATCCTAAACACTAATACCAAACTCCTTGTCCCCTATTATTGGCGGGTTCTTGGCGACAATCGTGGTGAAATTTTGTAACGTGCCCACAGTAAACAATCCGTAGCTACCCTCCAATCACATTCTCCTCGGCGAGCCGTCCATAGCCTCCTCGAGCTCCGGAGAGTGAACGATGGCCCCAGCGCGGTGCGACACCGCCCCGTGCGGTGCTCCTCGGCGTGGCCCGTCCCTTCGCTCGTTGTGGCGAGATCTGGCCGGGCTGCGTGGAACGCGTGGATCCCGCGCTACCACCGGCGGCCGCCCTCTGCTTCTTTGTGGCGGCAGCGGCTCTGCTGGCGATTGCCGCAAGTTGTGCCGCGAGGAGCGACACCATCTGCTGCTATTGCCGGTGAGCGATCTCTTGGATGTCCTTGGCGGCATGGGATCTGCGAGTCTTTGCTGAGAACACTGGATCGGAAGAAGCGATTGTAGTTCCCGGCGGCGAGGGCTAGCGGCGCGAGCGAGTGGCGAGATCCGGCGATAGTGGCGAGGCTCCAAGGAGCACGAGGAAGCGCGAGCTACGGCGGCGGCGCCCAGAGGCGGCGTCGAGTGGATCTGGTGGATCAAGAGCGGTGGCGAATCCGACCGAGACGATGGCGGCGGCGTCGGCGTCCGTCTCGTCATCTTTTCACCAGATGGCGCATCGGTCGGTGAAGTGGCCGCCCCTGGGAGCGGAGATCATCCTCCCGGAGGCACCAACAACGGAAGTAGATCGAGATCGAAGTTAGGGTTTTAACCTAAACTCTGATACTATGTTATGAATATGAATATTGTGTGTATTGATATGAGGTCTAAAGGGTTTTATATATATATATATATATATATATATATATATATAAAATAGAATACAACTCTATCTCCTTAACAATGCATACACACCAAGAGCGTGCTAAATCCGCTTTCCTAAGCGCAAATGCTCTTCTTCCAACAGCGCACATTTCACAGGAATTTTGTTGCAAGTGAAGGACCCAAACATGATGGACAAAAGACCCAAACTTTCCTAAAAATTTCAGCACAAGCATCCCCAATCCCGCTCAAATCCTTGCTCCAAAACCAGCAAGAGCCTCACATGCTGCTCGAATCTGTCCTCGCAAGAAGCAAAGCACACGGCCACACCAACAAAGAAACACACCCACCAACCAACCACACATTGCCCTCCAATGGCCATACTACGCCCGAACTGGAGAGCATCAACAAGCATAAAGATTGGATAAAATGGGAGAGGGGGGGTGCGGAGCATCTCACTCTCGGGCCCGCCGAGCTGGGCGACGGCGTCGACAAAGCGCTCGTGGAGGTCGGCCGTCCACCTGAGCCGGGGCTTGGGGTCCGCCGTCAGCACCAGGCTCGGCCCGCCGCCCGCGCCGGCGCCGCCGGAGCGCAGCGTGTCGCCGGGCGCCGAGCCGTCCGCGCGGTGGTGGATCAGACCAGGGGGGAACATGTCCTCCTCGCCTCCTCTCCAACCAAGAACGGAGAGGGAGACCTTCTCCTTCCTTCCTCCCCAAAAGCGAAGGATCCAATGAAAAGTCCCTCGGTCTCTCTCTCCCTCCTTTCTTGTTTCTCGCTTGTCTTCAGCTGTTACTGCTGCTTTCCAGTGGCAAACTGGCAATGATTCCTGTCTCTCTCTCTCTCTCTCTCTCTCTCTACCTTCAATCTCTCTTGCTCATTCGCTTCTGATACGTGAAGGCTTCCTGGACCTGGAGTGCCACATTACAGCCATAATAAATGCTTGCTAGTGCAGAGCAATGTCGTTTTCTACTGTTCATAGAATATTACATCCATATTACTTCCAGTGTTAAATATCTCGTTAGTCACTGAAGTCATCATTTTACCGTATGTTTGAAGCACAGGAATTTCATAGAAATTTTGTAGAAATTAGTTCATTTTTTTTAGGAATAGAAAAAAATCGTTTTCTAAACAGGACCTTAAGATAGAAAATAAGCTAAAACATGCTTTCTTGATTAGCTGATTTAATTGAAGTTATAATTGAATAAAATTGGGTTCTTGGGTTGGAGAGGTTGGGCACTGCACAATGATTGGTGCGTGAATGATTGGTGCGTGGAAATTTCAGCTTGGCCCTTTTCTCTCTACACCTATCTGTGTTTGTTGTGTTTGGTGAGTGCGAATTGGCAATTGGATGTAGGGTCTGGTCGTATCGGCATTTGCTCATGATTTTTAACTATAACTGATAAAAATATCATATAAATAGTGGTTATCGAGACCTGAATATGCAAATATGAACTCTCTGTGTATACTGCACTAATTCAGGGTCTCGTTAGTGTACGCAGTGAAAAACATATATGGAATATTGACCATATTCACGATTAAATAAGAGAAAACTCAAACATTATTAATTATCAGAGTTACGATTTTATATCTAAGTTTACAATTAAACAGCCGGAAGGGCTTAACAAAACTAGCAGCGGAAACACAACGAAACGAAATAGCCATTTGATATGCTCACAAACAATCGACTGGGAAGTGAGACCCTAATCCGAAAAGTCATCAAAATATCTTCTTTTAGATACCTTCGGTTGATATAATTCCTCTTTTTCAACTGAGCAAATATGGATATAGCTGTGAGTACATAGAGTACTCAGCAAATCATTTGTAACAAGAATGCAATATAATATGCAAGACTTACCAAATTATGAGTGAGTGGTTATTTTACAAAAAATAATAATTTAAAGTAATTACAATAAATAGATTAAAAGCAAATATTTAAAAATAATTAATAAGTAAATAATCAAAAGAATTGAATAAATCATAAGTGAATTGACCATTTACCCCCAATGAATCACCTATGAACTTGTTCGAAATATAGGTAATATTTTAATTCTAAATTTTACTAGGAGACAAATACAATAAACTAGTGCCGCAAAACACATAATTAACAGCAAACTATTCATTGTACTTTAGAAAAAAAACAAAAAGAAAATACAGCATCAAAGTCGATCGAACGCGCGAACAACTTACTGTTAGGCTTGATGAAAAACAGGAAGCAACGCGAGCTCGTCTGATGCAAAGCGTAGATGAAGCAGGCGAGAGCCATCGTGCAGATGTGCGCTACCCAAAAACCTTATTGCCGCCCCCGTGTAGGTCTTCACGGCAGTAACGGATCGGAGATACCACTCACCCTCCTTCCAGGTGCACGACGGGAAGAAAGACCTATGAAGTTCGGACGGCATAGCACCACAGCACAATATCACCAGAGAGGAAGAAGATAATAGGAGAAAAAAATGAGAAAGTTCAATGTGTCAAGCCTGGACGTCTCTAGGTCTTTTATAGACATGCAAATTACTCTCTAATGCGCCCCATGAAAGCGAAATAATTCATTTGTAGCGCTCAACTATTCACTAGTAACTAATAATATTCAAAACTAAATAATGGTGATTAAGAAGTCTCATGACCAGTTAAAAGAAGAGAGATGATACATAGTTGAGTAAAAACAAGGTGAACCTGCCAAGTGGCGTGCCACATCACGGTAGCGATCGCGTGTCATGAAGTCACAACTCACCACGATTTTTATGCGAAAATACGAGAATACGTGTGCGCGTGTATGATTAGCCAAAGTCATCCTCATGCCATCCACATCCACAATTCAAGGAATGGCATGGACTCTACCTTATAAATTGGTCTCCCCAACCTTGCCTTAGCAATATGGTACTAAATTTTACATGCTTTAGAATTAAGAAAATGGACCTCATTTTATGGGTCTATTTCTAACAATCCCCACTAATTTCAAAGTAGGAAGTAAAAGATATCAAAGATATTGTGTTGAAATCACATTAATATACGGTCTTTTAGTGTAAGTCCATGCAGTTGAACTTGCACCTAGAATAACAAGATTCATCTTCTCACAGCTGATGAATAAACTATACCTTGAATTCACAGCTTTTTGTGATTAATTCTCACTTGAAATCTCAACTAGTATTAGGCTGTCAATGAACCACGTCTAAACGAGCGTTTTATGGTCATGCTCTTTTATTTGCTCACAAGCTTTCTAGAGAATGCTCTGTTCTTGTGAACTGCAACCACACAGTTAAGCTCAAGTAGGTGTATTCTTTCTAGATATCCTGTAGGCTAATACATTTTTCTCATTTGGACAACAGAATACATTAAGACTTTATGCCAACCTTTCATACAATTAAGAGTACTTTATTTATTAGAGCATAGGTATAATCAATATATGCTCTCTTGTTACAACGTCAACTTATTTTTCTTATTACCTAAGTCACAGGATCTCCGATTAAGAAGGTATGGGCTACCATTGTGATGTAACTCGGATGTGTCTCATTCCCATATCCATTGAAGCAACGAAAATCGCTTTCCGTGCTAATCCCTTTGTAAAGGGTCTGCCATAGTTTTCTCAGTATTAATATAGTTCACAACTATCACTCCAAAGTTTCTCAATTTTCTGATAGATTTAAGCCTACGCTTCACATGTCTAGAGGACTTCATATTATCATTTGTAGTTGTGACTTTGGTCAATACAGTTTGATTATCACAGTACATCATGATTGCTGGTATTGGTTTCTCAACCAATGACAAGTCTATCAGAAGCTCTCTTACCATTTAGCCTCAACAGTGGCTGTGTCAAGCGCTACAAGTTCTACTTCCATGTTGACCTCATTAATATAATCTATTTACAAGACCTCTCTGAAACTGCAGCACTAGCTAAAGTAAACACATAACCACTTATAAATTTGATCTCATCAGCATCAGAGATCCAATTGGAATCATTGTACCCTTCTAATACAGAAAGGCATATAATATAATGAATTCTATAAGATGTTGTGCCTCTCAAGTAGCGCAACACTCTTTCAAGTGCCTCCCAGTGATTAACCAAGTCCCCAAACGCCCCTAAGTCAATACTTCCAATGAGAGCAGGCAAGTCAATACTCCTAGTGATTAACCAAGTTTGCACTAACCAAGTCCATTAGTACTCTCAAGAAACTCTCTAATATAGCATTAGCCAAGTCCATTAGTATCCGATTTTTCCTCTCAACTGTCTCATTTGATTGAGGTGAATATGTTGATGTTAATTCATGAATTATTCCATGCTCAGAATAGAATTGGGAGAATTTATGAGAGACGTACTCTCCCCCACGATCGGATCTTAATCTTTTTATTTTCTTTTCTAGTTGATTCTCAACCTCGGCCTTATAAGTCTTAAAGTAGTCTAAAACTTCATTCTTAATTTTTAGCAAATACATATAGCAATAACGTGTTGCATCATCAATGAAAGTTAGAAAATATCTTTTGCCTCCTTTTGTTAACAATCCATTCATTTCACAAAAATCTAAATGAACAAAATCTAACAGTGCCAAGTTTTTTTCATCCTCTAATCTCTTAAAGGGTTTTTGAGGCTACTTTGCTTGCATACAATGTTGACACTTTGATCCTTTCACAATTTTATATTTTGAAATTAAATCTAATCTGGACAATCTAGCAATACTATCAAAACCAATATGACAGCAACGGGAATGCCAAATATTTACCTCATACTTATTTAAACCTGTTACAACATTCAGATTATAACAATTCTAAAGTACTTAGGCGGAACAAGCGTCCGTTCTCATAGCCTTTATCAACAAAATTTTTGAACTTAGACACTAGAACTTTATTTGACTCAAAAACTATCTGTTAACCATCTCTACATAGAAGAGAACTACTAATGAGGCTCTTGTTTATTGTAGGAACATGTTGCACGTTTTTTAAATGGACAATCTTCCCTGAAATAAGCTCCAAATCCATCGTGCCAACACCAAGAACATAAGCATGCGAGCCGTTTTCCATTAGGACGAAGGAAGCCCCTGTTGCCTGATAAGAAGAAAATAAGAAAATATCATAACATACGTGAACATTAGCACTAGTATCAACCCACCAATCAGTGGATTGACATGTTGAAAACACAACAGGTGGATTACCATACCCTCCTGAAGTCGAGGCCTCGTCTATAATCACGTTGATAGCCTTCTTCTTTGGTTATTCACCATATCTGATTTTGCGAAAATGACAGTCCTTCGCTATATAACCTTCTTTTTCGCACACAAAGCAGGTGATGTCTCTCAAATCTTTTTTCTTAGTTTTTTCTTCTTAAAGCTAGTTGTGTTATTCGGTTTATTAGATTTGTACTTCTTTGCTGTAGTCTTTTTCTCCATGAAATTTGCATTGTTTGTAATACCCTGATCGTGGTTTTGGCGTAAGTTTAAAAGAAAAAGAATATATATTTATACATATACTTTAAAACGCGGAGTCGCTGGTTAATCGGTAAATCGCGGGAAGAGAAGAATTAAATTCGTGAGTTAGCGTTAGAATGAGAAATAAAAAAACATATATATTTTAAATAAAAAAATTGGTTTCTAGGGAGGGTGGGCTGCCACCTTGGGCCGGGGGGCCCAAGGGGTGGCCGCACCCCCGCCTTTGCTTGCCCTAGCCGCCCCCCTTTATTCCCTTGGCCGGCCACCCCCTCCCCCTTCCTTCCCCAAGCCGCCACCCTCTCCTCCCCCTTGCGCCCCCCCAAACCAGGTGCTGCCCCTGTGGTGCTGCCCCTGTGCAAGGAGAAGAAGGAGAAAAAGGGAAGAGGAAGAGAGGGAAGGAGAAGAAGAGAAGGAGAAGGAGAGAAATAAGAGGGTGATCCCAATCCACTAGGTAATTCTCCCTCACCCCAATCCCTCTGTTTTATGCTGAATTTAGGGTTCTTAGTCCCAGTTTTGAAGGGATTAGTATTTTAGAAAACCCCGATTAGAGAATCCCGATTGACTGTCTGTAGATCCAATCGTGCGGTGTTACTGTTCGTACGGTTTAGACCCCCAAGACGATTTTTCCCGAGGGTCTCCCCAAAAGGAAAAACGTAGAGGACGACGATACGCATCTACTATATTGCTTTCAGATTTTTTGTCCACGTAATTTAGGTGTACCAAGGTCTGGAATCTCGCTGTCCGTTAAAGGCGCAGACAGGGACAGACCGCTGTTCAGATGGGAATTAGGGATAGAAGATGAATTTTATATTTTTGGTCACCATTGAGAAAGTTGTAGGGAATTTAGTAAGCTATCTGTTGTATAAAAATCAAAATTTATAGAGCCCTACCCTGTTGTTGGAAAGCATTTGAACCTGACTGATAGAACAGAGAATGATCTCTGTTTTGAGAATTGAGATACACCATGCTAAGAACAAAATTAAAATATATGATCTACATAAAAAGTGTAGAAAAATGAGTAAGGAAATTAGAAATACATCCCCCTCTGTAAAAGGTTTAGTAATCTTAAAGATACAAAAAAATAAGTAGCGTTGCTGCTGTGGGACGAGGTAGGACCGCAAGTGGAGAGGTTCGATGTGAGGTTTAGGGTTTTGTGACACTTTTCTTTGAGAGTCGTGATTGTATTGCTGTTTATTGTGCTGAGAGGTACCTTTTGAACAGGCGGTTTATACGATCGGCGTGATCCGTCGCCCATTTGGTAGAGGCAAGTAATTGTAGCAATAATGCTATTGTCTAATTGGTTATTCTTACTACTTGCAATCTACATGATATTCGTAATTTGAAGTAATATGCCATGGATGGATGACTTATAAATGAGATGATAGTAGCAATTAACAGTTGAATGTTATGCTTTGGATGACTTGCTCATAGTCATGAGGTAGTTGCTATATGTGCCAATTGTGGAACAAGTTTATATACTCATGGTGGTTATGTTGATGTTTCTTTGATGTTAAATTAATGTTAATAATGTTGATGTCCCTTCAAGGTTGAAATTCATGTGGTTTATGATTATCATATCATACATAACATGTCATGACATTGCATTGTGGATGTCGCCGCTTATAACCGCGACCGTACCGGTACAGTATCGTACATTACCGTAGTACAATGCACACTCTTACCTTGTTGGGTAAGGGTGCAGTGGAGTATAGCATGCATATGCATTGAAATTGTGGATGGAGGTATTGCATTCATATGTTAATGGTTTAAAAACCTTATAAGGCAGGACTCGTGATAGTCCTTGTGGTTTAATAAATGAGGATGTTGGATGTGGTTGTGGTCATGTAATAAATGTTGTTGTAGCTTTGCTTGTTGTTTGAATAACCTGTTAAATAATTTACTTGCTGAGATGTATATCTCACCCTTGTTTTCCCCCCTACAGTGATTCTTGAGCATTCATAGGATGGGTAGCGCGGCACCACAATAAAGCACTTGAGTCATCAATTTATGTTGTAATAAAGTTGAGAGGAAACTAGCCTTTGGACTGGATATTCGTGGATGTTCTTTTTACTTATTAATGTTAAACTGGTGAACCATTATTGGTTTTAAACTATTAGAGGATTGTTGGACTATTGAACTTGACACCGTTATCTTTGATAATTATGCTTTCGCTTGATTCTCTTTATCTAGTAATTGTTGTTACTTTAATTTATCTTGATTTTTTTGCTAGCTGTTGAGTGGTTTGATGGCGTCCCAGGGTAATGTGGGTCCTGGGGTGTTACATTGTTAAGGCCAAATGTGCTTAGTGCATCCCTTACTCTTACTTTTATTCCACATCGCGGGCAGCAATGAGATTCTCAACAAAAATATCTTCTCTCTTGTGTTTCAGGCTAGTGGCAAAATCCCGTCAAGAAGCAGAGAGTTTTGCAATAATGCCTGTAGCCACAAACTTAGGAGGCAACACACAGCCTAGATACGCGATCTCACCGACTAATAGCTGGAGGTCATGAGGTTGTCCAACTTTGGACTTTGCGTCATCCATGTTAAATTCAAAAAATTGATCACATATATAGAGCCAGTGACCTGCCTCTGCCTCAGCATATTTGTGCTCTAGTGTATCCCATAACTCTATGGCGGATTTGTAGTCCATGTACACATCATAGAGCTGGTCTGCCAGAATAGTTAGAATACAACCCAGAGCAGTATTGTTTGTATTATCAAATTGCATGAACTGTTCAACCGTAAATGGATACTATGAGTGGATAATCCACCACAACCCCAGAGACATGAGCCAAAACTTACCTCTAGTATGTCATCTACAGAAGTTCTGATCAGAAAACCTCTCAGGTTTCATCGCATCAGAAGCACTAACCATTTCTGTCTTGCAACAAACTTCACAATAAGGTTTCTAGAATGTTTGAAATATAGGCAATATTTTAATTTTAAATTTTACTAGGAGACAAATACAATAAACTGTGCCGTAAAACACATAACTAACATCAGACTGCTTATTGCACTTCAGAAAAGAAAACAGAAAGAAAATACAATATCAAAGCCGATCGAACGTACGAATGACTTACTGTTGGGCTTGATGAAGAACGGGAAGCAACACAGGCTTAGTGCAGTGCAGGCTTGATGCTGTGTAGGACATAGATGAAATAGAGCAGGAGTGGTCGCATAGATGTGCGCTGCCTAGAAGCCTTGTTGCCGCCCCCGTGCAGGTCTTCACGGTAGCAACGGCTTAGAGATACCGCTCACCCTCCTTCTAGGTTCACGCTGGGAAGAAAGGCCGATGAAGTTCGGACAGTAGAATACCACAGTACAATATCACCAGAGAGGAAGAAGATAATAGGAGAAGAAAAATGAAAAAAGTTTAATGTGCCAAGCCTGGACATCTCTAGGTCTTTTATAGACATGCCCATTCACTTCCAAAACTTATCCCCACATGTTTTTATGAAATCTCTACTCCTTGTGTGAAATCACTGAGTATTGTCCATAACCGGGACACGGCTATTCGGATAGTTATACAATCTGTAGAGATTGCACAACTTTACCCACACGATGTGATTATTTCCACGTAAAAAAAAATGACAACAAGACTTTTACAATACTCAACCTCAACCTGATCTTGTCTCCTAAAGTTTCACCGTCGAGTAGATTAACCACCTAGTCAATAATTGCCCCTTCTTGCACGAACATAACATCTCAATAGCGAAGTCAAGATTGGAACTTCACAAATTATTCAACCAGATTTAT
Source organism: Melocanna baccifera (assembly GCA_036346265.1). Taxonomy (NCBI): domain Eukaryota; kingdom Viridiplantae; phylum Streptophyta; class Magnoliopsida; order Poales; family Poaceae; genus Melocanna; species Melocanna baccifera. Next base: position 12,254 of record JAYEVJ010000403.1, on the reverse strand, counting down.
CTCATACTAGACATATGGTTACACGATAAGACTCAGATCAATAACACACAAAGTTAAGCCCTTAGACATTACGTAGGTAGACATCTATATCCCAGAAGTGTTAATCACACTTCTTCCTTAACTGCACGATTACTCGTCTAAGTGAAAATAATTTTGTATAACCAACACCAATAACTCACCTATGTCATGGCACATAAATTTTATAACTGCGGTTACAACCATGATTCAATATCTTATTAAGGCAAAATTAATTAATTGATCACATGTGATGATAAATCCAACGTAACTATAAGCATGGCTAAGTACACTAGACGTGCAACCCATGTGATAACTAGTATTGCATCACTAGATAAATTTCCATCCTACGGTGACAATAAAATTATGGCATTCAAGTTACCAAGGTGGAATTAATCAAATTAGATAATAACTATCAGTTACAAATATTTATATTAAAATAGCAATGTATCATAATTTAAAATAAAATAATAAATAAATAGATTTAAAAAGTAGGTTCAACATGATCAAAGAATACTATTTGTTTGGCCTTACTCAGTTAACAACTCTTAGTTTTCAAATCTTGCTTCAGCTCCTTCGAAGACGTTGTCTAACAAGAGAAAAAATGAACGAGACACAAATAAAATCAAATAAAATTCAAACAAACTCTAAGAACTTCAAAACTAGAACTAAAAATTACAGCTCAATTTTAGATGAATTTGGGAAAAAGAATCGGGTTAATCGGAGTTAGGACGGAGAAGAACAGACTATCAGAAGATTTGAATCTAAAGAAAAAGAAAAAATAATTTACTAGATTTATTTTTCTAAAGGAAGTTTTAATTATGATGTCAGCATCTTATGTTTTGGCTGAATTATTTTTTAAAGGGAAATAGGAATTATGACATCATCTGCTGACATGGCGGCTGACTACGATGCTAGGGCTAACATGGCATGACACGTGATTTGACACATGGCACTTAGGGCTGAGATGGCGTAGTGACATGGCAGTGCACGTGGATGATGATGTGGCATCGACACATGGCTCAGGTGGCTGATGTTGTGGACACATGGCACAACACGTCAGATTAGGGCTGATGTGGACGGCTTGCGTGGCTAGTGACTCGGCTCGACTCATGGGTGCATTGAATAGTAGATCTGACATGTGGGACCCACATGTCGGCGCTCGTGCCGCAGTGGACTCATTCCATAGAAGTCAAAGGTGGGTGCAGCGCGACTAGTGAGCGGCGATAGGCGGCGAGAGGATGGTGGTCTTTGCGAGCAAGGCGGCGGGCGGTGACCGGTGAGGATGGCGAGCAGCGGGCGACTCACCATCGGCGGCGACTCGGTGGCGATAAAGACTACGATGACATCTTGGTCAGCGGCGAAGGCGGCGGTGGCAAGCGAGTGGTGAACACGGTGGCAAGCTCGGCACGAACAACGGCATACGGACGGTGACACGAAAAGCGAGGGTGACATGGCTTTTACACGGATGTCAATGAGTCCAAGGTAGACATGGCAGCGATGGCGCTAGAGTGTCTCGAATGGACACGGAGATAGAGTCATGGTGGGAGACAAGGCGCCTGACTGGTGGGCTGCACCTGTCAGCGTTGTAAAGGCATTGTCATGATCTACTTGCCGCACACCAAAGGAAGTGTGTTTATCTGGTGGTAATATAGAATGATTACGTCTTGTGGGTGAAGCTGTACAACCTCTGCGGAGTTTATAAACTATCCTGGATACTATGCTCACTATCATGGGTAAGCTTAGTAAAGTTTTAGTAACGATCAAGAGAACTAACAAGAGAGGTTCTAATGCGATCCTACCAACAACACACAAAGCGAGGAGAACACAAATAAGAGCCAAATAAAACTTTTTATTTTATTATAATAGTCTCGCGGCTGTTAACAAAGGACTACAGCTCACGGGTAATGTTTTAAGGCTAAGACTCATGGTTATCTAGACACTGGTACTACGCTCGAGTCTCCTCGGAAAAGGCTCGGAGGTGGTGGAGTCTACACTCTCGACGCGGGCTCGGCAAGTTCTTCTTCCACTGCGCGGAGCTTACTGGCATGCGGTGTGCGGCTCGTCGGGGTGATGCAGTACATGTGATCCATGGACTTTGTGAATTCCACCTAGCGTATGAGGCGGGGTTGCTCTCATACTCCGAGATGAGAAGTCGGCAGGCGGCCTGAGAGGGTCTTCTTGGGAAAGTAGCGAAAGTCCGCGTGGCTGCAGTCCCGGCGTAGATGTTCCTCGGTGGTGAATGGCCTCCGGGCTGCATCTTGTACTCCGTCGAAGAAGGTATCTCGAGGTAGGGGCGTCAGCGTAAATGGCTCCGTTGGTGCAAAATCCTTGAAGATCTTCACTTTGGTACCCTTGGCGGCGCCGCGCCGGCCGGGCGCCGGCGACCCTCGATCCCCGTGCGCCACCGCCGCCGCTGCCGTCGTGCCGGGCGAGGTGGCGGCGAGCGTAACCGCCGGTGGCGCCACGCCGGCGCCACCGGCGCTCCCGCCACCTCGCGCGTCGCGTACGTCGTCATAAAGCGTGGCGTGGCGCCGCGGCAACCACGTGTCAGCCACGTGGCGCCACGTCAGCGCCACCCCACTCCCCGCGCGCCCGCCTGCCACCTCACCCCTCTCTCGGGTCCATAGACTTAGTCCACCAGATCCGGGCCCCACCTGTCAGCCTCTCCCCGATTATATTAATCCTAGGGCTGACGTTATAATCTGTTATTTCCTTTAGAAAAATAAATCGGTGGCGTCATAAATGATTTTCGAATAAAAATAAAATCCAGAAAATAACCTTTTTCTTTTTATTTGAATTAAAACTTTGGAAGGCTATAACTTTTGCATTTTAACTCCAAATTGACCTATTAAAATTTCTAAATTTTTCTAAAATCATGATCTATCTATTTGTGGTATAATTTTGAAATTTTGAATTTATTTGAATTTTGTTTTTGAATTTTCTTTGATTTGGATCTTTACGTTAGATTTCGACGATTCCGGAGACTTTGAGTTCGACGATTTCCAGCAGGACTTCGATCAAGGCAAGTTACACCTTTGACCATGTTGCACCTAATATTTTAAAATTTATCTATGTTGGTTTACTGTATATGCATACGTACTTTTATTCAAATTTAGTTTTAAATTCAGTTTAAACATTAGATACACCCATAATCCTTTGATTATAGCCAAATTTGAAATTCGAATTCATATACCTTGTCAGCCTAGTTGAAAACTAGTTAGTACCATAGTATTGACTAGAAAATTTTACAGAAATGCTTAGCCTAGCTTAGAATAATTTTAGGTGGGATTAATCTTTCACATGGAATGACAGTTTGAAAATGAAATCTTGACTTCGGTGAGTCAAGGGTAGTTATGAAAATGGTTTAAAAATGAAAATAGAAACTTATGTTTTGGACTTAGGCTAATGGTTAGATGGTGGGTGCCGGCATGCCTCGTGTTTGGTGACACCTGGTTGATTGTCGTGTACGTGGGAATGTGGTTGAGCCTAAGACAGATGAAGGACCGTTCGTGATTCATTTCTGAAGTCACCGTACTACCACAAGTCGGTATGGGACAGGACACAGCTAAGTAATTTGTGAAGTTCCAAACATAGTCTCGCTATAGGTGAATGTGGCGCGGCGTGAGGTGTGGGAAGTCTCACATGGCACGGAGGGCTCCAACTCGTGGATTCGAGTTGTGGTGAAACCTTAGTGGCGGCGTGATTATTTTGGCTATGGATCATCGAACGACCTTGTCATGAACTCTCCGCACACACTAAGGCGGTGTGTTTATCGCGTGGCTCAAGTGAGAGGAATGTCTTGTGGGTAAAGTTGTACACCTCTGCAAAGTAAAAACCTATCTGGATAGCCGTGTCCACGATTCTGGACATACTAAGTAAAGTTTTCATGATTAGACTTGGATTTTATAAAACCTGGTTTTGAGCAAGCGCATAATGGTTTTGGTTGTGGTCAGGGAGGATTCCGTGGATAGGTTAGTGTGGGTGGAGCCTACACTAACGATATTACTTGTTAAAAATAATGTTTTGTATATTGTATTAAAGTTTAGCTTTTCGTACTTACATTATTGTATTCAAATTCAAGTATTGCTTTCCGCACATTTACCTATTAAGCCTTCCTTTGAAATCCATTATGCATGCATCAATTCATTATAATTCTGGTGTAACTTACGTAAGCATTTACTTGCTTACCTTGGGAGTACTCTTGTACTCACCTTGCTAAATCTGTTGCGGACTTGAGGCGACTCGACGGTGAGGACTACTTGGCGAATAGGGCGCGTCTTACGATTATTCGCTGTGGGAGGCTGGATGGGCTGTTCTGCTACTTTTACTGCTTTCCGCTGTTTTATCTCTTTTGTTGGCCTTGTGCCCCTATATTGTAAGACTTGGCCTTAAGGCTGTATTTTGTCTTTTAATAAATATTCAGTGGTGATTTTTGCATGATATACATTCTTGTGAACCACTGTGTGCACTAGCTTTTCACAGGATAGTGCGATTTACAGAGGGACTTGGAGTTGTTGTTCCGGGTCCCGACATGGTAATATAGAATGATCTTGTCTTGTGAGTGAAGCTGTACAACCTCTGCGGAGTTTATAAACTATCTTGGATACTATGCTCACTATCATGGGTAAGCTTAGTAAAGTTTTTCACAGATTAGCATATGAATGGATGGAATCCATATGAGATCTTTAGAAAAGAAGGTTCGGGTGGGATGTCTGTGGTTAAGTTAGTGTGGAGGATGGACCTGCACTAACGGTATTAATTTTATTTACAATACTATATTTACATATTGTATTAAATTCAGTAATTTCTAATCGATTTACTATACTTCTTTAAATACTGCTTTACGCCTAAACTAACCATATATACTTTTCTTTGTTGCCTTTATTATTATATTACATGTTTTCATGTGACTTGCAAAGTACAAGTTTGTACTCACCCTTTCTATCTCATCTCAGGTGATCCAGCGGTTGACTCGGCTAGGGTTGGCGTGGCGATTGGGCGGTCAAAAACTATCGGATGGTTCGGATGGGTGAGGATGTTTAGACCGGTGAAGGGGTGATGATGATCGACGGTTCAAAGATGATCGAGCGTTCAAGGAGGTAACAATGATCGGATTGTCCGAACGATGGCGGTGATCGGACGGTCCAACGGCGATCGGACGATCGGGGGCGATCGGACTAGTTGAAGATGATTGAATCGGCGGAAGGATGGCGCTGAGTGCGCTGCGGTTGGCGAGCAATAATGAAGCGTCGATCGGCATGGTGCATCCGGCGAGTGGGCATGTAGATCGAGGAGAGCACGCGAATCGTGGGGTTCGGCCGGCGGCGGCGTGGGATGGCCGCGAGCTCGGCGAGGTTGGCGATAGAGCGCTAGAGGGCGGCGTGCGGTGAGGTGGCTTACCGAGTGGCGATCGATGGAGCAGCGGCGCGCGCGGAGAAGGCGGGCTCGATTACAACGGTGATGGCAGCGGCCGAGCTCGACAAACAACGAGGCGATGGCGGGACAACGAGCGGCATGGCCTTATATGCGAGAGGCCAAGAACTACGGCTCAAAGGCGGCGAAGAGTGCAGGTCGGACATGGTCGAGGCGGAGTGGGAAGAAGATGAGTAGTGCTCATCTTACGGATGAGTGACACGTGGCACGGTGTGGATAGAACGGCCCAGGCTTGAATGACACGGATGAACAATACCGAGGGGTGTCGATGGCTAACATGTCACAAGGCGAGAAGGGGTGCGGTCTGGGCTGGCTGAATAGTGATGGGCTCGGCCCAATTGGTTTTAGTGTTTTCTTTTTTCAAAATTCAAATAAAATCCAGAGAGCTCTTGAAAATAGAAAATAACTTTAGAAAAAAATCCAGAAAATACAAAAAATTCTTACAGCACAAGGAATCCAACAAAAACTGGTCTTCTTTTATTTGATGTTTACTTTAGTCATATTAAATCTTTTTAATTAATAAAAAATTATTTTAAGCTTTAATTAATTCTAGAAAAATCCAAATGTATTTTAAAATCTTAAAAAAGACTATGAAAATCAGAATGTTACACTAAACCATCAACAAAAGAACATTAGGAAGAACATGAAGAACACTTCGAAGATCCCTTTTGTGATCTCTGGTTTTAAGTTTCGTCCTCGCTCAAGCGCACCAGTAGTTTTCATTTGTGATGTAATATAACTTTGGGTTTGGATGCCGCTGTGTAAAACCCTAGCTGTTATGTCATAATCCTATAATAAAAATTGGTTGTTATGTTATAAGCTTGTATTGGTATGATGCACACTTGTCTACATACTCCGCAGCTAAATATCCTCAGTAGTTGCGGAACCAATTGCCTGTCTGAAAAAATACTATCTGCAGAAGGATTACCAATTCAAATACTATGATTGCTTGTTTAATTAACTTTGGAGTTTCTTCATCAATTCATCCAGTAGTTTTCGTTTGTGATGTAATATAATTTTGGGTTTGGACGCCGCTGTGTAAAACCCTAGCTGTTATGTCGTAATCCTATAATAAAAATTGTTTGTTATGTTATAAGTTTGTATTGGTATGATGCACACTTGTCTACATACTCCGTAGATAAATATCCTCGGTAGTTGCGGAACCGATTGCCTGTCTGAAAAAAATACTGTCTGCAGAAGGATTACCAATTCAAATACTATGATTGCTTGTTTAATTAACTTTGGAGTTTCTTCAAGGCAAGACAAAGGAGCCCAACATTTCTAGAAAATGGTCAACAGTAGCATCGATGTAGACATGATTTTTTTTTTCATGTGCCCAACTCTCGGCTTGCTAGTTAACCTAACTAAGCTCGACCATGTGGACTTGGGCACTATTTATAGATTTACGAAGTGCTAATAAAAACATATTTTACCATGTTGTTAAAAAATGTTATGCGATGGACGGATTCGATGCTTGTGTCCCTGCTTACAAGGTCTCACGGGAATGGAGAGACCTTCCTTGAATCCTTCCCCCCAAACTTATTATAGTACATCAATTCATCCTGCATGTATTAGAAAAGATGATCTATTCATATATTTGCTAAAATTGGGTAAAACATCCTTCAGAAAAATTGGGAAAAAGAACTTCTAGGCACATGTGCATTCAACAACAATGAGAAAATTTGGGTGATTCAACGTGTAGCATGATAACTCATGTACAGCGTATGTGATCCTTCAAAAAAGAACTAATGATCCTCTTTTTTATGTAGGGCGATTAGGTCCATTACATTTGCATGAACGGGGGAAATGGAACTAAAATTCTTGCTCATCCGAAAGTATTGGGTCTGATCATTTCCAAGCAATCCCTAAACGGGTATCGCTACAAGCAAAAGACACCAGAGTTAGGCCCATTCAATCCGGTTTTTCAGTGGTTTTTGGTTTTCGACTATTGATTTTTAGCTGAAATTACACTATAGTAACTGATAACTTTTTTCAAGTCATTCAATTAAAGAAAAATAAAAAAGAAAAATATCATTATATCTTTACAGATAATATAAAGGAAAAAAATAAAAAAAATTGAAATTAAGAAATTAACACGTTTATTTCGGTTTTTAACTGGAAGCCAGAAGCCCAAGCAGGAACGTGCCTAAATTCTATGCACTGTAAGAAGCTGCAATATCAAGAGGTATTTATAGTAGCATTAAAGATCCAACATACTATCTCTGTTTCAACACAGAGGTCGCTTATATAGATCTTTGACCATTACTTTTTAATATATATTAGTAAATATTATAAACCGTATAATATTTTAGAAGCATTTTAGTGGAAAATATATTAATATCATTTTACAAACCTTAATCTTTAAAGAATACTAGTGGCTAAAATTTTAAAAGTTCAATTACATTCTAAAACGACACGTATTTTGGATTGGATGTAGTGTGACAAGAGCCAATATGAGCATGGTGGGAAGTATTGGTCGTCTTGATTGTTACTTTCGCTAGACTATGGCAGCTTCATTTGCCTTTTCTTGATATGTGAATTATTTGATGTTCTAGTAGGCCAGTTGCGTTGAAAATGTAGGCAAGTATTGGCTTGATTTTCCAGTGCACTATCTTGCAAATTAGATCTTTTGTCGTAGCCTTCTGCACAAGTGTTTGATGGTCTACATGAAGGCTGGATTCTTTTAGGTTTTATATTTATGGTTTTTTTCTACAGTAACCAGTTTTTAAATAGTATATCTTTTCAAGGAGATTCGACAAGTCGATTGTAGTAGACACTATATCAACTTCAGCTATACTGGTCAACATCGTATACGACTGTCACTCTTCACACCCTCTTTCACGAACAGCCATAAGCCACAGTCCAAAAAAAACCCCACTCGAAGTATTTGGTGGGCAGCAACAAGTCTGTTCCTATAGAGAACATACTGCTTATGAATTAACGAGGACTCCTAGACCAGCATTGCTATCCTCGGTCCAAGTTACACTAAGAAAATTGTTACACTCTCTTACCTTTTCTTCTACGTAGCAGCTTTCGGATTGAATCAGAGTTCATGAAATATGGTATGAGCATGCACAGTATTAAAAACAAAGTAGATGAATCTCCTAGAGTGAAGCGGAATAACGGCGTCAAAGCAACCACAGAGAAAAGATTTAGTGAACCCGATTGCAAATTCTTTAAGTATAATCTCACAAGAGTATAAGGAATTTCGCTCAAATAACCTTCTTGAACTTTTTAGCACCATCGAATTCTTGCCCTATACAAGAATTTAGTACTATAGAATAAACTAGCATCTAATCCCCTCGTGCACCTCTACTTTGGATGAGTTGACTTGATTGCCTCTTACTTGGTTGGGGTTCTCTATGTCCACCCCTCAGGCTTATATAACCCCCTAGTTCTCCACCAAAGGGAATAAGAAATCCTACTTTAAAATGAAATAGCAATCCTAATCCAATTAAGATTCATCTAGGAATTCATGTAGCACATATCTCTAAATCCTAAAGGATTTGGATATGAGTCATCGTATCTCAACAATCTTCACCATGATTCTTATCCTCTGAAGTCACCGTGTTCTTCCAAGAATTCACTCCAAGTCAGCTCCGTTTTTTTTATTCTTTCTGTGGAAGTGCCCTTACCATAAGGGCTCATGCATATCACTGCATGTGCGTGTTGGCGCCTGGGCTTGGCTGTCCAGACCCTCCACCTGAGAGCTATTTCCTTGTGTAGTTTGGTTAAGCACACCATCTATTTCTACAATCCTATATGCCTAGCTTTGTACCACCTTTGAGTTTCACCTGCTTGTTGATACCACATGGCTGGTACTACCACGTCTTTCTTTTTCTAATAGCTCATACCTTCGCTTGCTAGATTTTGCAATCACCTTCACAGTTCTGCACACAACTACAAATGCTATCTGAGTCCCTACCGCTAACAAAGCAGGTTTCTTCTCCTAATCAGGATTTTTACTAAACTTCCCATTGGTTGCTATTTATCTAGGTTTACTCATCAATCAGTATCCTCTATTACTTCAGATACTTTTTATGATTACCTACCCTTTGTAAGTAACTCGTATGACTCCACCTCAAAGTAATGCCTCATAACTTTTGAGTTCAAACGACATCACCAATATTAGATTCATCTTTAAGCCAAGAACATAGTGAACTCTTGTCAATGTGCGATGTGCTCCATCATAAATCTCCAATGTAATTGTTCCTACCTCAGTAATTGCATACTCTTTGTAATCCGATGATTATGTCAAACATCTCTCTCATCAACATACATGAAAGCAATAATCTGAATCTAATATATGTCCAAGAGAAGTACCTAATTGGCTGATAATAAGTGCATTCAAATCATACTTTGCTACCGTCATTGAGCATTCACCCTTCATTTTCTTCAAACTCGGACAATCCTTTAGCATATGATCTTTCTTATCATATAGATAGCATCCATGTGTGTCTTTGTTCTTGCTCTTCTTCTTCCTGTGATTATTGCTTTTGTCTACAACATCTATAATAACCAATGCTTGATCACACGAGGATGAAGATTCCAATGACTTCTTCTGGGACTTCACCTCAAATAGATATGCAGCTACCTGTTAAAGTTGAGAGTGATTTCCCGATGACAATATTCATCACCCATTGTTCACATGATGGTGGTAAAGGGTTGGATTCTTTTTGGCTTTGGCTTTGGCTTTGACTTATCACTTCTATTCTGATAACTAACTTTTAAGCGATGCGTCTTTTCAGGTGAGATCTACAAGTAGATTACAGAAGATACTATGCGAGTTTAGCTATAGCGACCAAATCGTATGTCTCTCGTGAATAGCGAATTCAAAACCATAAGCCAAAAGATAAAGCCACAGCCTAAAAGAACCCTCCCAAGATGATACCAGTATGATCCCCAATTTTTTCATCCACACTAATCAACTGTATGATAAGCTTGTTGAAGACATTAAGATAATCAACAAAACATGTGCTTTTCTCCATGCGCAACATGCGATTACTACCGGTGTCCACTGGATTTGTCGGACTTCACTCTATATAATTCTTCTAAGTCCTTCCATAATCACTGAGTACTTTACCTTATGGAAAAAATATAGATGGATTATACTAATAATCTTCCGCTCTATCACCTTCTAGTCTTCTTTGGACAGCTTTTTTGGTTTATCCCCTTCAAGAGCATTAATTAGCTCATACTAGACAAGGACATCCTTCACCGCGTATTGTCCCATGTTGAAATTGTCTCTACTGTCAAATTTCTCTACTTAATTCCACATCATCGATATTGATCTTAATTTTGTGCCACCTCGCGCTTTGCTAACCTTACTTCGTCAGATTAATCGACATTAACTCTGATACCACTTGTTACACTCTAATATCTCGCAGGTACGACACAAGCGTGCATGATATCAAGAATGAAGTAGATGAATCTCGTAGAGAGAATCAAAATAACAACATTAAAGCAACCACAACGAGAGAAAAGATTTGGCGAAGCTGACCACAAATTCTTTAAGTACAATCTCAAAAGAGTACAAAAAATTGTCGCTTTCTCACAACCCTCTTGAACCTTTTAGGATCATCGGATCCTTGCCTCATATAAGAATCTAGTGTTAAAGAATAACCTAATATATAGTCCTCTCGTGCATCTCTACTTTGGATGAGTTGGCTTGGTTTCTTCATGCTTGGCTTAGGTTCTCTATGGCCATCTCTCATGGGCTTGTATAGTCCCTCTAGCTCTCTCCTAAATGGAATAGAAAATCCTAGTTTCAAAGGGAGTAGCAATTATAATCCTATTATGATTTATTTAGAAATTCATGTAGAACACCTCTCTAAGTCCTAAAGAATTAGGATATAAGTCAGCATGTCTCAACAAAAATCTTCCCTTACGTTGACTTCCACTCCTTGAGTAGAGAGGCGATCAATCTCGGACCAGCAGCAGGTTGCAAAGGGCTGAGAGAAGGTCTGGTCGATTAATGCCCCTAATTCTGTTGCGTATGGCCCATATTTGCTTGCAGCAAAACAACTCCGCCGACGACACGTCCCGGCAGTGGATAGATGTTCCTTTTTTTTAATAGATAGGAGAAAGTGGAGCACACCTTTTCTATTGTGTTGGTTCTCTGACGATCAGAATTTGAATCTTTTTGGTTAAGGCATGATGGTTTTTACAAATTTACAAATTGCTTGCTCGAAGCAGGTGTTAGTGAAACAACCTGAAATTTCAAAACTTGACTTAGTTGTTGCTTGGATTTCTTGGTTGCTTTCCCTAATCCCTCCCCTAGACCTTCCCTAATCCTCCCCTTTGGCGCCCACTTCTCCCTCCCATTGGCGCGCGCCGATCCTGCCTCCCACCCCTTGCGGCTGTCGCTCGCCGTGGCTCTTGGCGCGCCCATGCCGTAGCTCCCAGCGCGTCGCTCGCGTCATCGGTGCCAGCGCCGTGGCCCCACTCCGCGTCGGCTCCCAATCGCCGCCTCCCCTCGCGCGCTATCGGTGCAATCGCCTTCGCCATGCGGCACATCCATCCAACCGACGTGCGGCGCTCGCCCATCCCTGCGCCATTCCTCCTGCCAACTCCTCGGTGACCGCGACTTAATCGGCATGGCGCCCCATCTCGGAAAGAACTCCTCGCCCTCTCCCATCAGCGCCATCGGCTCCGTGCGCCCCAGCTCCCTCCACCTCCCGACTACTAAAGCTCAATTACTCCCAGGGGAGCACCGCACCCTCCCATCTTCCTCCTCGGCGGCCAATCGAACTCCCTCCCTCTAGCCCGCCGCTTTCCCTGGACACAGTAAGCTCCTCCACCGA